>ML777212.1:100625-218232 GCA_009831015.1 Picea engelmannii | reverse complement strand
AGTATTATTGAGTGCCACATGTTCAGGGGGAGCAGCCCCAAAGAAGAGAGTTACATTTTTCCATTAAACTCAAGGGGAGCAGCCCTAACCTTTTCCATTGATGTCAAAGGGGGAGATAAATTGGGATCATGATGATAGGGGGAGCATGACTGTTGCCATCAATGACAAAGGGGTATATTGTTGGAACATTGGTTGTTGTCATTGATGTCAACCCTAGTCATGGGTTTTGGACCGCAAGATTGATAAAGATATTTGGACATGAAGGAAAATGCACATGCATATACAAAACCCATGAAAATTCACGTCATGTGGATCCTCATGCTTGAGGAGAAATGAATTTTTGAAGATGACAAAGTGAATTGAAGAAGGAAGCACATATAGGCCCTGAAGATAATTAAAGAAACAAATTACAAAATAAGAAAGTGTCAGGTCAGACCTAATCTTAAAAGTAAGTGACATAAATGGTATAAATAAACATCATTATACATTCATTTGATACAAGTCAAATTTCATAGGAAATAAGAAGTAAATAAGGTTGGATTTCAAGGGAGGATGAAGTCTTTTGGTGATGTGTTCTAAGGTATGTTATTTTCAGGTCATCTTACCATTTTTTCTATAACTTTTTTTCTAGAACGATTCAGATGGTGAAATCTCAATGGAATTGAGAAGACATATCAAGGTACCTCTGGTAAAAATTTAAGCTCTTTATTCGGTATACTTATGGAGATACACTTTGTGGAAGATAGGGTTTGTGACCAGTCCTGAAGCTAGTCAATAAACAGGTGTTCTGGGTAAAACAATCATAACTTCTTCATCGAGAATCCAAATGGCATGGGACAAATTTCATTGGAAATATTACGGAATTTAGTTTCTTTTTCGTGAGTTTCAGAATCAGATTTTAAATATTAAGTGCAGGGCATCCTATACAATTTCGGTCTCCTGAATAGACCAGAATTGAATAAAGTCTACCATTCTTTCTATAACTTATTTTTGGGGAGGATTCAAGGAGTGAAAATTGGAGGAGTTTCAGAGAATACATTCAGTAATATTATATATAGGATGATAGTACTCCAAGAATTGAAGAATTGTAGAAATTGAAGAAGTCTCAAGAAGCATTATCAGGTTCTATGTGATGATTGGTTGATGGTCATGATTTAATGTAAAGTTTTATTATCTCTCATATATTCTTGGGTGGAAGGAAGGGGCAAGGATGGAGAGTTCAACACTCTCTTGATATTGGAGGATTATATTTTCCTCTTATAGGTTTATCCCTCCCTTTACATTTGGAAGCTGTAGCTACCTTTGGAAGTCAGTACTTCCCTTGAACAATAACTATTGATTATTTCTCATATATTGTGCATGGTGTATTGTGGTGTATTGGTGTAGCTCTTATACTAGTGTTCATTTCTCATTGGATATAGTTGAATGGTTTAAGTATAAGTTGAAAAAGGTTTTAAATTGTACGTAATACTGATTCACCCCCCTCTCAGTGTCAACAGGAACAACACAATGTAGAGAACCACAATAGCAAAAATGATACCTTTATTGATAGAAAACAATGTTCATTTCCCTCTTTGATGGAAAAACCTCCAACATAGTAGTTCTATATTACAATAATTCTCAAGAAAAATATTTCTCACTCCTTCTACTCCTTACATTATACATCTTCACATTATTAACTTGGACTTATTTATTAATATCAAACTTTATTAAATAGAAAATGTATTATTCTACCTATTTTAGGGGTTAGGAAGGTTAGGTCCCTAACACTTTCTCATTGTTTTAAAGCAATTATAATAGTCAAAAAATTCATGGAAACAATTCAGAAGCTACATGGAGTCCCTAAGATCATTGTAAATGAGAGTTCCAATTTTCACTACAATTCTTTGGACTGAATTATTTTCTTGTTTGGGTACTCAATTTTCTCACAGCTCCACTTACCATCCTTTATTTGATGGGAAAGTTGACGTTGTGAATAAATGTCTATAAGGATATCTTCATTTATTTAATTTATTAAATAAACACAAAGGTTCAAGTCATTTCCCTTGCCACAATGGTGGTGGAACACATCCTTCGATACTTCATCAAAAATGTCCCCATTTATGCCAGAATATGGATATCATCCTCCCTCCATAACACCACCCTTGAAATGGAAAGTGAAGGTTCAACCTGTGGAGGACTAAAAAAAGAACCAACAAGAAGTTATGACTCTATTGAAGGAAAACTTGTCTACAACACAAAATAGGATGAAACAACAAGAAAATCAACATTGCAGTGAAACTTGGAATTTGAAGCGGGGAATTGGGTATTTCTAAGGATAAAACCATACAAAAATATGTTCCTCAAAGAAGAGAAACAAGGACAATAAATTGACACTCAAGTATTATCGTCCCTATAAGGTGTTATAGAGTATTGTAAGTATGGATTAAAAATTGGAGTTACATCCATATTCACATGTACATCCAGTCTTACATTTTTTATTCTCAAATAAGGTAACCAGTGACAAGGTCCCAGTTCAAACTATTTTTGATGTTAGTGGTATAATTAGACAAGTATTTCCACAAACTTCTATGTGTCTAGACATGTGGAAATTGGCCAAACCTTCTATCCTTGAATTTAATTTAGTTAAAGGACTTATTAAAGTAAATTTCTTTTATTAATTAATTATTTTAATTAATTGCGTTATTTGATGAAATGCTAAAAATTATCATTTAAACTTAGCCATTGTTCTCATGTGAGGTGAGAAGTAATATCAGTCATCAATCACTTTGGATATTAGGTTTAGGTTATAACTTGATATTCTAAAATAAAGGATAGGGTAAAGAATAAGACACTTTATATGGTGTGTGTTGAGAGAGTCCGCAGAGATAAGGTTGGATCATGAAGGATTGTGATTCAAGGAGATATCAGATACGTGGAGAAGGTATTCCATATAAAGATCATATAGGTCAAGGACAAGAGAGAAAAGAGGCATCCACAAGTGGGTTTTAGTCAAGCGAAGCCACGGAAAAGGGTTACACCATATGGATATTGTCGTACAACATTTCTGTACATGTACATGGGTGCCAATGGAGACAAGAACGTATACGTGAGTGTGCAAAAGGGAAAATAACATATACCTTAAAATGAGTTCAAATATGGCTTGTACAGTGGAACATACATTTCTAGGTTTGTCTATAGTTTTGTTTATCTCAGTGAGCCATTATCCATGTTATAGGAGCCATGATTTTAGAATAATAAAATCATTCACAACATTGGTTTTCCCTCCATGGTTTTTTCCAGGGGTATCTACCCAAAAATATTGGGTTTTATGTGTGTATGATTTGGTTTCTAGTTTTTCTTCTGCTATATGTATTTGAGTTGAATATTCCAGTTGTGTAATTTTCTTTTTGGAGCTACTAATATGATATGTAGTAAGGAAATCACTAGATAACAAGATGCCTAGGTGCTTGAGTAAGAGGTTTTCAACATGGTATAAAAGTGCATGCTCTGAAGGGAAACCCCATCTTATATCCATAACCGTATATCATAGATCTCTCAGATATGTAGGAGATATTAGCAGATATATAACCAGTGGGAAGAAATTGAAGGATGGATTTCAGCGAAATAGTCGTACTAAGGAAAGACTAGGGTTTTGCAGGTTTACGGGGTTGTACGCAATTTACATAAGGGACAAGAAAATACATACATAGTCATATTTGGAGACAATCATTTATATGTAGGATGCATTAAGCACATGCACATACATATGCGAGTTCCAGTTATAAAAGGTGCATACAAGTCTATACAAGTCAGTAAAGGGACTGATTTCAATAGCAGGTTATTTCCATGGCAATTTATTAGGTAGTAGGGATGGAAAAAACACCGTTGAGAGTTCAACACATATTATATGGAGCATACAAATTCCTATCTTGGAAAGCAAGAGTAACTTTGCAGTTAAAGGAGTATGACCTTTGGGAGTTAGTGGACAAAGTAGTAGTTCACCAAAAGACCTGGAAGCTTTGGAACCTCACAACAAGAAGGATATCAAAGCACACAAGTTCATCTTAGATTCTATGAACGATAATATAATTCCTCACTTATCTGAGAAGCATACAACCAAAGGGATTTTTTATTCATTTGTAGGATTATTCCAGAGCATGAACATGAATAGGAAGATGATGTTAAGGAATAGAATCAGATCGATGTAGATGTCTATATTTGATAGTGTTATCGACTATTTCATGATGATCACATAGGTACATGATCAACCCTTAGCCACAAGAGAGGAAATGGAGGACACAAAACTCATGAATGTGGCATTGAATTGTCTTCCCATGCCATGAGAACCATTTTTCAAACACGTTTGTGCTTGGTGTTGGAATTACTTCACACACACACCTAGGATTTCTTTTTCCTAAGGTTTTTATTTGTTCATTAGTCATAATTAGTAATTATCCAGTCTCCTATATTTTAGGAGAGAATATTCTACCTGGAGAATATTCTCTTTTAGTTCACACTTCAGTTTGACTAGTTGAGTTGAGTTTAGATGTTGCATTGGGATCATCACCATGTAACATTGGGATCATCACCATGATAATTAGACCTTGCCTTGGTATCATCACCTGAGTGGTGCATTAGCCTTGATTCCTTGAGTTAACTCCTCACTACTTTCTATTCAGTCAGTTAACTGGAGACTAGTTGACTAGTTAACTCAACTAGGTGGCAGTTCACTCTCGTAACTACCTAAGAGACTACAATAGGTGGAAGTTCACTCTCATAACTATTGATGTGTGTCCAGATCACTCTAGACCACCACTATGGAAACTTGGTTCAACTCAAGTTGAACTCATTGAGTTATACAAAGTATATCATGTGTAAATTATTCATTATTCACAACGCTTAATGAGAATTCTTTCCATTGTTTCTCTCCTTCTTCTTCTTTTTCTAATTATCTTTGCAAATGTGTGTATCATTGTTTATCTAGATATATTCTCTGTAGGTCAACACATTTACATGGTATCAAATCCTATGGACTGCTAAGAAAAAGATACACCAAAATGTTTTGCAGGTACAAAAGATTGAAGAGGGAGGAAAGATGGAATTCCAAAAAGAATTCATTCTTGCACCTTACAACTATTTTGCATGAAAGGAGAAAATAGCCATACATATTCAATCCAAAGGGTTGTATAGGTTAACCATGAATACATATACAGAGCTGACATTAGCCATAGAAAAATCGAAGTACTTAAATTGCATGGATGAGGCACTCGAAACAATTTGCAGTATTATTTCTCCCAATCTCCTTTTTCATATATATTCCTATAAGACTCCCAATGAATCCTGGACCATATTGGAAGGGATCTTTGGAAAACAGGATGAGATGAGAGGAAACATGATGGAGGTTGAGTTTCTCACATTGGATCCAAAAATATTTAAGAATATCCAAGATTTCTTTACAAAATTCAAGGATTTACTGTTGCAACTCAAAGCTTGCGGGGTTGATAAATCAAAGGAGGAGAAAAAAAGGGTTATCACCATTCTCTCCAAGCTTGGACCTGAATTCTCTATATTCGTATCCACATTCCATACTGTCAGATTCACCTCTGGAGCCGCCTGGAAGATGCCTTCTCATGAGGACTTTATCGAATCCTTGACGCAAGAGCAAACCAAGCTCATCAACATGGGCACAATCAAAGGCCCAAGGGTGCATGCACTCACTGTGACTTATGGAAGCCACAAATATCATAAGTCTAAAGATAAATATAAGAAAAAATCTCATGCACATACGAAGAAGGAAGGGTACACAAAACCCTTCATCGATGCCTCTGGATCCAAAGGAGAAAAGGGAAAAAAAGGAGAGAAATGCACATACGGTCACAAAGGATTCGATTCGGAATCTACATGCATGAAAAAAAAATAGATCTGATGTCTCATATACTTCAGAAAAACAACCTTGGAGATCGCATCCCCAAGGGTGCAAAGAAGAAGAAGCCAAAAGATCTGAATTCCAAGAAAGGCAATTCTAGCCATGCCTTGATTGCCATCAACTCCTCTCCCAATGCTTGGATCATAGATTCAGGAGCATCACATCACATGGCTGCCTCAGAAGCAGTCTATTATTCTTTGGACGCATGAAAATTTCCTCCTATTTTGATGGGGGACTACTCTTCTATCGAAGTCACCGACAAAGGAATGATTGAACTCACCAACGAAAGCTTTGAGAATGTGTTGCATGTTCCCAAGCTTTCTGTCAACCTTTTCTCTGTGTATCAAATGATGAATTCCGTCATCGGAAAGAAATTTGTATTCAAACCAAATTACGTGGACATATACGACATGCAAACCAACTCCAGGGTTGCTACCGGTGAGGTAAATCATTAGTCTAGATTGTATGCATTTTCTGAATTCATTGAACCTGTTTCTGCTTTACTGCTTACTCATGCTGATGAAAGTAATAAGATATGGCACGAAAGGTTTGGAAATTTGAATTTTAGATACATGCAACAAATTAGAAATCACATATTAGTTGATGGTCTACCATACATCCTCTTCTCCAAGGGAGTATGTGAGGGATCTGTTCTTAGAAAACACCCTCAAGAGAAATTCGTCAAAGGAAAGTCTCAGGGAGCTTCTGCACCTTTAGATATGATCCACAGTGACCTCATGGGTCCTTTTACGCATCCATCGATCAACAAAGAGAGGTTTGTTCTCATTTTTATTGATGATTTCTCACGTTTTACTTGGATCTACTTTCTCAGGCAAAAATTCGAGGTCTTTCAACACCTCAAAGATTTCAAAGCTTTGGTTGAGATATAGTCTGAAAAGAATATCAAAGTCATCCAAAATGATAATGGGGGATAGTATGTGAATCATGAGATTCATAATCTTTTCCATGAGGTAGGGATTCAGTTGCAGCATACAGTTCCCTACACTCCACAACAAAACAGAGTTGCCGAGTGGAAAAGCAGATCTCTAAAGGAGATGGCATCTTGCATGTTGCAAGAAAAGTCACTACCACAGAGACTATGGGCCGAAGCACTTAATTATGAAATATACATCCAAAACATATCTCATCATAGATATGTCAAGGATAAGACCCCCTACGAGACTTGGAGCGGCCTCAAACCGAAAGTGACCCACTTTCGCATTTTTGGTTCTCATGCATGGGCCCGCATTCCCTATGAAAGAGGAAGGCACTTGATCCATAGAGCACTGAGTGAATTTTTGTTGGATACCATGACAGTGTGAAGGGATATCAACTTATTGATCTTTCCTCATATTGGCTCATCATTGAGTGTAGTGTCCAATTCGAGGAAAGTGTCTCGCATGTACCTCATCAGCCACATGCAGACACCTTTACAATTTCACCTATTCGAGATGATCAACATGCGCATGTCGACTCTTCTTCAGATGAGATTTTTGATTAAGAGGACTCAGATGATTCATATTTAGAGTCAGTAAAGTCATATGCAGAGCCACAGCATCTAGATGCAGTTGCAGAGCCAGAGAAGAGGCCTAAGTGGGCACATACTACTCTTCAGGATGTAGGGGATCTCGTTGGTGATCCAATCGATACTAGGAGGACTCAATCAGATTTCAAGGAGCCTCCTATTGCACTCACTGCCACTGAAACATTGCCTTCCAGGAATATTTTCTTGGTTCAGTCTTCAGATCCACAGTCTTATGGCGAGGCTGCTGGAAATCCCTTTTGGGAATCCGCCATGCAGGAGGAGTACAAATCCCTCCTCGAGAACCAGACTTGGGATCTGGTTCCCCTTCCTTCTGGGAGGAAACTTGTCAGATTCATATGGGTCTAGAGGACCAAGAGCACAGTGGATGGAAAGATCAGCAGATACAAATCTAGGCTTGTCGCCAAAGTCTTTCAGCAAGTTCATGGTATTGACTATGATGAGACCTTTGCTCCAGTAGCGAAGATGGATTCCATACGATTGGAAAATTCCATTGCGATAGCCAAGGGATGGGAATTCCATCAAAAGGACGTGAAGAATTCATTTCTTCACGGTGATCTCTCTGAGGATATCTACATGGAGCAGCCCCAGGGATTTATACAGGACTCATCTTTGGTCTGTCGACTGAAGAAGTCACTTATGGCCTCAAGAAGGCTCCAAGGGCATGTTATGCCAATATGGACTCCTACCTGTTGTCAGATAACTTTGTATGTTGTAAATCAGACCCGAATGTATACATGCTTAGGACGACTGATCTTTTAATTTTGTATGTCGATGATTTTCTTATCACCGGTTGCTTGACTTCAACGATTGTTGCAGTTAAGAGGATTCTTCATGACAGGTTTTTGATGACGGACATGGGTCTGTTACACTTCTTCCTTGGACTTCAGATCAGTCAGGATGCATCAGGAATCAAACTGTCTTAAGCCAAGTATGCACGAGATCTCCTTGAGATATTTCACATGACAGACTACAAGTCTACTCTGACTCCTTTCCTATCAGGAGTCAAACTTGAGGATGCTGGGGAGACTCCACTGGTTGACAACACACTGTACAGACAACTAGTGGGGAGCTTGTTGTATCTTACACACTCTAGACTAGACCTCTCATATGCAGTTGGCACAGTTTCCAAGTTCATTTAGGAGCTGCATGAGCTACATTGGAAAGCTACAAAGTGTATCCTTCGATACGTATAGGGAACCATCACCTTTGGGATTCATTATGAAGCATACTCTACATTAGTTCTCATTTGGTTTATTGATTCCGACTAGGTTGGCGATAACATTGATCGCAAGTCCTCATCTGGTTACTCACTCAGTCTTGGTTCCGGGCCTATTTGTTGGTCGAGCAAGAAGCAAGCTTCCATTTCTCTATCTTCAGCCGAGGCAGAGTAAAAATGGGTAGTTAACATAACCATTCAGGCTATGTGGCTACAACATTTTCTCACTGAGTTGGGCATTCAGTTTCATCGATCGATCATCATTTGGTGTTACAACTAGAGCACTCTGAAGTTTTGCAGAGATCCAGTTCAGAGGTAGCGGACGAAGCACATCAAGATCCACATGCACCACATATAGGACTTAGTACACGAGGGGATAATCAACTTACAATTCTTTCCTTCAGCAGAACAAACGACAAACATTTTCACCAAGACCTTCACTGAGTAGAAATTCCATTCTTTGCGAGGTTGTCTTGGAGTGAAGGACACAGTTTCCTAGCAACTGTAGTTCTTCTTTTGACATACATTGTACCTTGAGGGGGGGTTTTCCCATGAAGTTTTCCCTCTTTCCTCACTTTATTTTTAGTGTATCTTCTATACTTGCGTACCTAACATGGCATCATTGTCGGGACCCAATCTTTATTTTAACCATAGTGATGTTTACGGGGGGTGTTGGAGTTACTTCACACACACCTAAGATTTATTTTTCCTAAGGTTTTTATTTTTTTATTAGTCATAATTAGTCATTATCTAGTGTCCTATATTTTAGGATAGAATATTCCACCTCGATAATATTCTCTTTCAGTTCACACTTTAGTTTGACTAGTTGAGTTGAGTTTAGATGTTGCATTGGGATCATCACCATGCAACACTGGGATCATCACCATGCTAATTCAACATTTCCTTGGTATCATCACCTGAGTGGCACATTAGCCTTGATTCCTTGATTTAACTCCTCACTACTTTTTTTTCAGTCAGTTAAGTTAATACTAGTTGACTAGTTAACTCAACTAGGTGGCAGTTCACTCCCGTAACTGCCTCAGAGACTAGAATAGGTCGCAGTTCACACCCGTAACTACTGGTGTGTGTCCAGATCACTCTATACCACCACTATGGTGACTTGGTTCACCTCAAGTCAACCTCATTGAGTCATACAGAGTATATCATGTGTAAATTATTCATTATTCACAATGGTTAATGAGAATTCTTTCCATTCTTTCTCTCCTTCTTATTTTTCCAATTCTCTCTTCAAATGTGTGTATCATTGTTTAGCTAGATATATTCTGTGCAGGCCAACACATTTACACTTGGGAGAAGCTCCCAAATTACTAGAAAAATTGGTAAGATTGCATCTAGGAAGAGACTTAGGAGGATTCTAAGAGAAACAAGAAAGGAACTAGTGAAGAGAATTTGTCTCTTTCCAGTAGGACAAATAAGGGAAAAGGAAAGAATTCTAGTAATAAGGGTAATATTGATGGACGATCATCACATCCAGGGAAGAATAAGGACTTGATTAAAATAAATTTCTTCTCATGTCAGAATAATGGACATTATGCATCTCATTCTCAAGAGAAGAACAAGGATGAAGGAAATATGAATACAAAAACATCAACAAAGATGTATCTTGATTATTTTTCAATGAGTTTTGAGAAGGAATACTCATTAGTTTCGTACCTTTCTACCATCACAACTAGTAGGAGTGAATGGTTATTGTACAATGATGCATCTCATCATATGGAAGAAGCATGGGATCTATTTAGCATTCCGATAGAGAGGGACTCATATTTTTATGCACAACTTTCTAATGATTCCAAGTATGCAGTGAAGGGAGAGGGGAAAATTACGTTCCATATTGAGTCAGGAGATTAGTTTGATGCCCAGGATGTGATTTATGTACCAGGTTTGAAGAATAGTTTTCTCTCAGTCTTAGTTATTGGCATGTTTACAGGTAGAGTGTGTTTATCATTGATAGAAAGAACAACAACAATGATGGCATATTGGCAGCAATGACGACAAATAGGAAAGCATGAGACCACGAGAAATTGTTGTCTAAAATCTCAAGAGGAAAAGCACAGGGCAGAGAGTTGGTGTTTCTAGAGAGCCAGAGGTTATCATGAAGGCAGAAAGGAGTGTGTGCAGGCTTCCTTAGAATCCATGCGTTTCCAGAAGGAATCAAGCTCAGGATGAATATCGTAGAGTTGCACGCAGAGCGCAAGTGTGCGCCAGGGACGAGGTTAACGTCATTTCCAAAGCTCAGGAGAGATAGTGTTTTTTAGATGCACAGACGAGACCCAAAGTCATTAGGACTCATAGAAGGAGAAAAGGTCGAGACCCTTGAACACTTAGAAAACCTTCTAAGTCAGAGAGATCGTAAGCTCAAGGTGAGAAGCCTCAACAACCGTTTGATCAAGAAATTGACGGTGTTGATCATCTCATATAACAGAGTTGGGTCATATGAGTGACCGTGGGCTTGAGGATTGTTGGAGGATTGTGACCATTGGATCATCAAGCCAGATCAGCTCCAGTGATGAATTGCAGGGAGAGAAAGAAGAATTAAAGATCTCGCTAGTTCCAATCCCAAAATTGGTCTAGATCATCATATCTCATAGACGCAAATATCGATGATTGTGGTTGATCCAACAAGCGATTAGATGTGCAATCACCAGATCAACGACAGGGATAGATTGCGGACATCAAAAGGAGAATTACATATTGCACTAGTTCCAATCCCACAATTAGTTAGGACCATAAGATCTTATAGCTTTGAAGATCGATGATTGTGCTTGACTCACCAACAATGCACAACTTCAAATTGTGGAGTTTTGGTGACAAGTTAAATCACTCACAAGTTGTGGTTCCGCAACCATCCTTGATTGTTGATATTCTTAGAGAATCTTCACAATCATCGGATCACTTTAAGTGGAAGGATAGGATAAGAGGAGATAAAGGGTTGATAATTTGATTATCTGAAGACCCATCAGCCATCGGATCAAACCTGAATTCTCGTTAGTCATCGGATCATTTTAAATTGGAAGGATAGGATAAGCGAGGTAAAAGATATGAGATCTCATTTATGCAAATTTTCGTCAACCATTGGATCATTCTAAGTGGAAGGATAGGATAAGCTAGGAGCGTTGCATCACAGGAAGATCGAGCCATCGATCAAATATCATGATCGATGAACAACATTTAGATTGGGTATAAATATGTGAGGAGGTTAAGCTCCGAAAAAATATCACTTCAGATTTTTCACATTGAAATTTGAAAAGCCCAAAGCCTGGAGAGCCAAAATCTGAAATGAATAAGGACCACCAGATATGTAGAACATATGATGGTCGTTAGATGAAGGAGATCTACGTCAGTATATTACATCAACAAACCTCGTCCACAAGGACATGTGGTATACCACGTCAGTAAAGGACATATGGGAGATCACGTCAGCAAGGATATGTGGAAGACCACATCAGCAAGGACATGTGGCAGACCACGTCAGCAAGGAAATGAGTTGTCCGATCTGAAAGATCACTTCGGGTGTATTATCAACTGTTGATCATAGTACAATGGAAGGATAGTGTAAGTTTGAAAATTTGAAATCCCCAAGTTCTGAAGGGTGAAGTTCCGACAGTCATCCATCGTAGAGGAGGACAGGTGGCATGAGATCCACAACTTCAGAAGTTTGTGGATGGGGAAAACGTGAAATTCACCGAAGACAAATATTGACTGTTCATCATCAAGGGGAGTATGTGTAGGTTGATCTGAGATTTTGGAGAAATCTCAATTCAACGATTTCCAGTTGAGACTTGGGAATCCCAAAGTCTGGAGACGATAAAGGATCATGACCGTTGATCCAAAAGGGACACACATTAGTGGATTGTGAGCTCCGAGAAAAAGAAAAAGGAAGGTTGAAAGGTTGGAAAGTTGAGATTTTTGAACCCTGAATACCTAAAGGGATTGTGACTGTTGATTTGAGAAGACCATGTGCCATTAGATCTTGGACTCTAGCTGAAATTCTCTAGGAGAAAGAGGAGTTTGAGAATCGAGACTCCTGAAGCCCGAAAGGCGAAATCGATCTCGTCCATTGGTTTGGAGGGCCACATGTCACTTGGTCGTTGAGACTAAGGATCGCCCATGGACGAAGGAATGAAGGCATGAAAGGAAGATAGATCAGATTCGTTGATCGAAGGATCACCATCAAGATCGTGAGATCGATGGTCCCATCGCATTGCGGGTCAGAACATTCTCGTGTCTTAATTTTTCATGAGCGAGCTGCAATTGAAACCACGATTTTGGAGAAACGGTACATGGAAGCTGGAGGTAAATTGTGGGGTGAAAAGCAGTTTCTTCTACACCACATTTGGACGTGCCCACAATCATGTGTTAACATGAGCTCATCGCCCAAGTTCATATCGAGAGAATATCTAGCACGTCGCTAAGCTCCACTTCGGAGTTTGGGAGATTGGGAAGCGCCTTTTGAATAGGCGTTTGGTCACCGCCAATGGTCACGTGAAGGAAGGGGCTTAGAAGTCAAAGAAGCCAAAATGACTCTTTGTAACTGACATAACAGAGTGATTGTATCTTCCAGAGAATTCGAAAAGCTTCATGGTGATTGTCAGAGGAGATGAAGAGTCTCAAGGTAACTGCCAGTTGAATGAAGAGTCATCATAGAGACAATTGATAAATGGAAGAGAGTAGAAGAATGTAACTTCCAGAGAAGCCAAATAATCTCAGGATAACAGCCACTGATGAAGAATAGACTCATCATGATTTCCAGAGAGAATGAAGAGTTAGGTGTATGATCTGGCGGAGGAATTGGGATGAAAAATATACGTAGAACAGAGAAAAGATGGTTGTTTCTTTTGATAGTTATTCATGCGGGAAGAAACAAGTTGTGCATAGGAGATGAAGCACACAAAAGAGGCGTAGCACAGAGAATGGAAATGGTGCACAGAGAATAAAACACAGAAGAAATACATAGAACAAAATGTATATCTAAGAGATGAAGAGAAAGCCGAGGTGCACATGCAGAGATAGAGCAGAAGAACATAAATCACAAGAATATGCAAGCAGGAAGACATTGATGCAGGTAGAGCAGAGCAGTGTAGAAGAACAATGATGAGACTGGTAATTCATTGATAAATATTGTATCACTGCAATAAATTTATGTAACAAAGATTTATATCTCAGGGTGGTATGGTGGTTCTAGGGAGGACTGTTGTCCTCAGAGTTTCAAGTGGGTGATTGAACACATGCAGTTGTAGATTCCATCTGGTTGTAGCCAGAAAAACCAGGGTGGTAGGGTGGTGCAAGGGAGAACTATTGTTCTCTGTTATACAGGTTGGTTCCTTTGTAACTGGAAGTTGATGATTCCATCCATTTAGTGTTGGAACACTCAGGGAGTTGGTGCTTCCTTCTAGTGGGTGCTAGAGAAACAATAGAGTTGGTGCTCTCAACAAGTTGTTTCTTGTAAATCAGAGGTGGAAGCCTCAAAATGAGTTGGTTCTCATAAGAATGATAAAGTACAGAAAATAAAGACTACTTATCATATCAAGAAAAAGAGGTTTTCTCCCTTTATGGGTTTCCTCAGGAATATATGTCTCTGTGTATTTCATGTGTGTGATTGATGTTGAATATTATATTACTTACTTCCCTGCATTATTGTGATCATCATTGAGTGTTCTATAAAGAGTTTAAAATGGGCATAATTGTTTAAGAACAATAACAATTGTTTCACCCCCCACTCTCAGTTGTCCAACATTAGTTATGTAGCACATTTGTTTTTCATTACTTTTCAGAGAGGTAAAATACTCATACATCTAGAGAGAGCTATCCCGAACAACATAGTGATGATTGGGGTTAGAGAGGGAACTTTGTATAGGTTCCAAGGAAAACCTATTCAGGCCATGGTACATGACAATGATATTCTATGTGTTGTGGAAAAGGAGCTTCATACACCTACATTATATAGACTTTTTTATTTTGAGGGGAATTTTTACAGGTATTCCAGAGTTTAGTATCGAGCAATAGGGAGTTTACAGAGGGTGTGGACTTTGTAAGAGTGCCAAGGATTCTTTTCGAAGTAATGAGAGTAGGTCCAAGGTAATATTGGAATTTATCCATTAATATGTGAGTGGGATGATGTTTTTAACATAAATATAGTGATCTTCATAGTATGTCATGTTTATTGATGATTTTTTCAAGAAAACCTAGATCTTCTTTATGAATACCAAGAATTAGGTATTTATTCGGTTCATTGAGTTCAGGGCTCAAATGGAGAACTAGACAGGAAATAATATAAATGTCTTGAGGTTGGATAATGGGGGAGAATACACCTCAATTGACTTAAATTATTTCTACAAGGAAGAAGGGATCAAGAGGGAGCTAACAATCCCATAAAAACCTCAACAAAATGGGATTTCAAAGAGAAAGAATCGATCCATCATTGATTATGTTAGGGCTATGATGTATGACCAAGAGTTTCCTATGGTTTTTTGGTAGAGGCATGTAACACAATAGTATATGTGTAGAACGCGATTCCTCGCATGATATTGGGGGACAAGAATCTATAGTAGGCATTATCAGGAGTGAATTGAGAGATTGGACATTTGAGGATCTTTCGTTGTCTAGACTACATCCATGTGCCTATGAAGAAGAGGACAACATTTCATCCTTGAGGACATAAGGGTATATATGTGGGGTATAGTGAGACGTAAAAGTCTTACATGATATTCATTCTAACACAAAGGAAGATAGTTGTCGGTAGATATGTTAATTTCTAGGATAAATTGGCATATTGAAGATCTTATGAATCACCAACATTTACAGAGGATAAGGAGCAGCAGGCTCCGAAGGATGAGTACCAATCAACAATTCATACTTCATATGGGGAGGAGGAGTTAACCCATTTCAGTCATGTTAGGAGACCGAGGTGGATATTAATAGACATTGAAGGATGTTGGTGAGGCTCCTATGATTGTGGTCAGAGAGCGCAGGCTTTCAATGAATTTTCCCAAATATATGGAACTTAGGAGTAGCATCATTGATTCTAATCCTTCCAGTTTTGAGGAAGAAACATATCAACAAGTATGGAGGTATGCTATTGTAGAGGAGTACACTTATGTTATGAGGAATGATGTGTGGGACATAGTGTTGAGACAAGAGGGGAAGTCCATTGTGATTTCCAGGTGGCTCTACAACATTAAGCATGCTGCAAATGGTAGCATAGAGAAGTTCAAGGTGATATTTGTGGTGATAGGGTTCTCCTAGAAAGAGGGAGTGGACTATGAGGAGACATTTTCTCCAGTCTCTAGGTATGATTCTATTTGAGTTGTTATTTATATTTATTTAGTTACAAGGTGGAGGATACATTAGATGGATGCGGAAAAAACTTTCCTCAATGGGATCATTGAGGTACATGGTAGGGATTCTCATGTCTGTAGGATTAATAAATCCTTGTATGGACTTAAACAAGCACCTAGGGCATGATATTCCAATATTGAGGGATACCTGCAGAGTATGCGATTTACCAAGAGTGAGGTAGACCCTAACTGGCACTCCATATTGTTTGGGGAAGATCCACTCATCTTGGTTCTATATGTGCATGATTGTTTTCTCATAGGTGCATGCGAGTTTATTGTAGGGTGCAAAGAAGATTTATCTAATGAATTCGAGATGACGGAAATTGGCTTGATGCATTATTTATTGTGGTTAGAGGTATGGTAAGTATCGAGAGAGATATTCCTTCATCAAGGGAAGTATGCAGTAGATATATTTAGGAGATTCAAGATACAGGAATTTAGACCGATGGCTACACCTATGGTTACTAATCTGAGGAATGTGGTGACCTCAAATTCAGAGTTGGTATATCCTAGGATATACATGAAGCTGATAAGGTCCTTTTTGTATTTGGTCAACACTAGGAAAAATATGTTTTTTGTTCTGAACACTTTGAATCAGTTCATGGTGGATCCAAATCAGGGGAATTGGATCACAACGAAACATGTTCTAGGGTACATGAGAGGTACAATGGAGTATGGATTGAGATATATGGGAGGAGATGGAGTGGATTTGTAGGGATATATAGAATCATAATGGGAGGGGAGTGAAGTAGATAGAACGATAACCTCAAGGTGATGCTTTAGCTTGGGATCAACAAGCATTACTTGGTTTATCATGAATCATACTTATGTAGATATGAATTCAACAAAGGCATAGTATACGACATCTAATATGGCTAGCTGTGAAGCCATTTGGCTTCAAAAATCATTTACATGTTTAATTGAGTAGGAGTTGTAGCCTATGGTGATATAACGTGATAATTATAGTTGTGTCAATATCTCAAATAATTTAGTATTCCATGACAGGACCAAGCATATTGATATAATATACCACTTCATTCGGAATAAGATCTAGAAGGGAGCACTGAAGCTTCAATATATTTCCACAGATGATCAGGTTGCAAATATTCTAACTAAACCCTTAGAGAAAGGGAAGTTTTTGTTCTTCAAAGATAGACCTGGATTATTACAGAATACCTTCTGTGCTAAGAGGAAGTGTTGATGTTAGTGGTAGCATTATATAAGTATTTCCACACATGTCTATGATTCTAGACATGTAGAAATCGTCCAAAGTCTTCTATCATTGAATTTAGTTTAGTTAAAGAATCACTTAAAGTAAATTTCTTTAATTAATTATTTTTTTACTTAATTGAGTTATTTAAAGAAATGCTAAAAATTAGAATTTAAACTTATCCATTGATATCATGTGAGGTGAGAATAAATTTCAACCATCAATCACTTTGGAGATTAGGTTTAGGTTAGAAATAAAGATTATAAAATCAAGGCTAGGGTAAAGGATAAGACACTTGATAGGACGTGTTTTAAGAGAGTTGAAATAGAGAGGGTTTGATCATGAAGGACTATGATTCAAGGAGATACCATATAGGTGGAGAAGGAATTCCATCTACAGATCATACACAAGTCAAGGAGAAGAGAGTAAATAGGCAACCAGAAGTGGGTTTTGGTCAACTAAAGCCCCAAGAGAGGATTGTGTCATACAAATATTTCAATATAGTATTTCCATACATTTACATGGGTTCCAATGGAGACAAGAGCATATAAAAAGGTGTGCATAGGGAACAATAATATATACCTAAAAAAGAATGTAGATATGGGTCGTACAATAGAACAAACGTTTTAGGTTTGTCTGCAGTTGTATTTATGTCAGTGGGACATTATCCTTATTACATGAACCCTGATTGTAGCATAATAAAATCATTCTCAACATTTTTTTTCCCTTCGTGGTTTTTCCCGTGGTCATCTACCCAAAAATATTGGTGTTTATGGATGCATGATGTGGTTTCTAGTTTTTCTTTTGTTATCTTTATTTGAGTTGAATATTCCAGTAGTGTATTTTTTTTTCTCAGATTTTAATCTAATTTGAAGTAAGGAAATCACTAGATAACAAGATACCTAGTTGTTCGAGTAAGAGGTTTTCAACAAATACTTTAACGAATATCAATGAAAAAGGAAAAATCATACTAGAACAAGAAAAAACCATTGAAACAAGGGTTGAGAATCTATGAAATCGATCAATTATTGATTACTTCATCAAGTGGAAGAATCTACCAATAAAATAAGAAACATGGGAAGATGAGTTCTTCATGCAGAAGCATCCAAAAATAATCAAGTGTTGAGGGAAACACTTTTTTGAAAGGGAGGGGCATGTTAAGCCCCTAGACAAAGCCTCATGTTAATCATAAAGCCTATAATACCCCCAGTTTGAACCACATATTATAAATTTAGATATGTTTTATAGGCTAGTGAATCAATATGTTATGGCACAAATTGCCTGTGTATGGAGGTTCTAACTACTGGTCGATTATTCTTATCCTATACCTCCATGGTAGCCCCCTCAACTGACTATTCTACTTGAAAAGATTCTAGTTGAACCACCCAAATTTTATACAAACATCAAATCATGGTGGATAGAATAAAACACAAATTCCAGATCACCTATGTAATGATTTCAATAGAAACTTAGATACGTCAAGCATAAACTAAAATCTTGGAACAAGAAGAAATTTGGAAATATATTTCAAGAAAAAAACATCTAGACAGATGGAACAGGTCCAACAAGCCATGATCTTTGAAGGTAGAAAAGAATAGTTGGTCAAGGAAGAATAACAACTTCAATCCCAAATCAATTAGTGAGTAAAACAATAGGATTTTTTTTGGAAACACAAATATTCAGTTCGTTTTCTTAAATAAGGGGAAAAACTCTCCATGTTTTTCACAGATCTATAATAAAACATAGAAATCATAATCATATCACCTCACTAAAGGAGAGATAGAGAAATAGTTTGATAGAACATACTTGCATGGAACAAGAACTAATCAACTTCTTCCAAGATCTCCTCACTGAACCAAAAAATAATCACAAACCAACCATTCAAAAATTCACTCAACACGTATTGTCGTTGGTTTCTCCAGAGCATAACGATGTTGTCGTGCATCCTATTTTTCTTGAGGATGTTGAGGAAGCAATATTCGAGATGTTGAAAAACAAATTGCTAAGTCCTAAGGGATTAACCTCTGAATTTTTTCAAGCCTACTAGCCAGTATTAAAATGGGACATCTAGGCCTTGGTTGAAGACTCCCTACTTCACTCCAATGTTCTCCCATATCTTAATTCCACCTTCCTTTCCCTCATTCCAAAGGAAGAAAGGGTGGAATACCCTAGAATTTTTTTCCTGATAGCCCTATGCAACATGGTGTATAAAATAATCACCAAGGTCATTGCCAACAGGTTCAAATCTCTACTTCCCTCTCTAATCTCTCTTGAACAATCTGGATATCTAGAGGGAAGGAAGATATTTGATGGGATCATCCTTTCCCATGGAGTTATTCAATCTCTCAAATCCTCCAAGGTGCCAATATTTCTCATCAAAATTGACATGTCGGAGGCCTTCGACAAGTTAAGTTTGAAATACATCTATCAAACCCTTTTCGCTTTGGGATTTCCCCCCTGCTTGGATCAAGTGGGTTTTATTCCTTACCTCCTCTAATTTATTCTCAATATTGGTAAAAAATTATGATCCAGGTGCATATCAGTGGCCTCCCACCTATTCTAGCTCGCTTACTTTGGTAGTTTTTCATTTTGCCGATTTTTGGGTCCTGAATTTCCGGGGCCGTTTTGAGGCCCTAAATAACTTTTTTAGGTCTCTCCACAATTAGACTATAGATAGAGTCCGAGTCTGATAGAAACATGTGTATTCCTTATATATAACATTCTAATGGGATATCATGCACCTAAAACAAAGATCGTATGCAAAATTTACGCCCCCGTGAAGTTGATACACCAAACTGCCCAAAGCGAAGTCCACAAAATTGTTGGCTTTTCATCTTTTGAGGTTAGGGTTTTGGATTTTATTTATGATAAAAAGGCCTTTGGAGCCTCATTGTAAAATTATCTTTTTTCAAATGTCATTATCCATCACATCTCTTCTCATAGATAAGATTCCACCATTCTAGTGAGTCTTTCACTCTATATTTTTACAGTTTTGTACATTTCACACATTAATAGAAATTGTGTATTATTGTATATTTGTTCCTCTTGTTATATTTTCGATATATATCTATTATATTATGTTGAATATTTCAATATCTTTGTATATTTATATGTTATATCTCTTCTCTCATTCCATGCCTAAAATAACCCAGATCAATGGTATCAGAGCAGGCTCCTCTTGATCGTTTTTCAGTGCATATCCCCGACACGGTCTGAGAATAGTAAGTTGGGTCTCGATATTGTCTCTGTTGAGGAAAATATCTCTCTCTGTTGGTTTAATGAACTGTTCTTCCCTACTACATGCATTTTTTACCCAGGTTTCATATCTTTCAGGGTACGAACAAAGCCTAAAACTATCGACCCTTCTGGTAAACCAGAAGCTAACGCAGTACACAAAATGCACTGTGTAGTCTCACCCGAGATAGATTTAAATGGGTGGTTGTAAGACTCAAGTGTTTATAGCCTAGGATTGAGCAAGAAATATGAGATCTGTATTTTGAACCATTTATTATAACTTGTGTTATGAACTACTGTTATTCTCTTTTATATTTTAACCTTCATGGCATATTTTCTTGATATCCAACAAGAATTAACCAAGAAACATAATAACTCATTCATTCATTACACACAGTGTTTAACTACTAAAAGTATGACAAATATATGCATCCATTTATCACATTACATAGGTATTACAGTGGTTCACCCCCTCCTGGTCTATGTCCACAAAGATTTGGTTCTTGGCTCTCTTATTATGGTAGCTTTGTAATCTCGCACCATGCGCTTACAACTCTACTCAGATGGGTAATATCTATATGAGGTGAACTAGATCGCACCAAGCTCCCCGACCTGCAATCTAATCCTCAAGATATAACTTCAACCACTTTACAAAAGTAGTTCATCTATTAAAAACATTAGATAAAAAATGAACTCCTCCTCTAAAATACCTATGTATCTATATTTATATTTGTCGGGCTCTTCAGCCATTTACAGAAAACCTTACAAAAACCCTAACCCTACTGTCGTTAGGTCTTCCTTCTCTTCATGCGCTCTTTTCTTCCTTCCAGTTGTCGTCTCCTTCTTCCAGGTGTGCATGTTGTGCTAATTACCAATTGTTTCTTTCCTCATGCACGCTTTCTTTCCCACTATTGGTCTTCCAGTTGTCATTCTTCTTTGTGCACTCTTTCTTTCCCACTTCGTCCTACTGCCAACAGGCCCCCAACATTGACATGTGACTCATCCCGAGTCACCTAATATTTCTGAGTTGCCTCGATCTCTTAGGTGATCATCTGGAACTTTTCCCTCAACTCTATTTCTTTTGTCAGTGCTTGCGTGGTCCTCTCCTTAATGGTATCCACTACCTGAACTTCCACTTTGTCGCTCAGTAATCATGCACATTCTTCCTGTGTTTGTTCCATCTGTGTTATAGCTATTTCTACCTATGCGAGTAATTATGCTACCCATTCCTGTAATGGTTATATTTGAGCCTGACAGTCGTGTTTTTGTGTTTGCGCAGTGATATGTTCTGCATAAATCTTCTTTAGATATTGCGTACCCTTGATGCGTTCTAGGATTGGTATGGTCTTTTTCCTCTTTTTGAGTTCTTGGATCGGTACATTGATCCTTTCCTCTTCCTTGTCCCAACTTTCAACCTATGGATCCTCCTCTACTCTTCTCCAAAGTTGTGTTTCTTTCTCGAGAAAGTCATCTATTGTGCTAACCTATTTCTCCATATCCTGTAGTTTCGTTGTTGTTGCCTACCTCCTTTGCTCCTTTACTGCCAGTGGAGTCGTTGGTGTCAGTTATTCTTGGAGATCCTCGATATCCTTCTGGTATCGATCAATTTCCTATGCAATCTGTTCAATCTTTTTTGTGGTTGGGAGTTCATTTCCTTGCACAGTTCTTGGAATTTTTCCAAAAAATTCTCCCACTATTCATTCCAATTCATTCCTGCATTCTGTCTCTGTTTGAGTTTCGGATTTGGCCTTCTCACATTCTTTTTCGAACGCTTCCCATTGCTTTGTTGTTTTTTGTAGCTTGACTAATCCTTTATGTGCCCAAGACTGTATCTCATGGTCGGCACTAACCTATAATTTGTACAGTGCCCTTGATGGCATCTGTGTCAAGACCAATTGGATGTGGTCCAAATCCTTCAGTGGTGCCTGTCCCACTATTTCATATATTCGTAGCATGCTCAGTTTTATGTATACCATTGCATGTGTGTGTGGAATTGGGAGGGTTGGGTTTCATTCTTCCACCTCCACTCTTTAGTTGGTTTGTGTTGTCGATGAATCTATGCCTCTGCTGCTACTCGCTCTCTGGGCCTCCCAGAGGAGCTGTCCCATTTATGCCAACTCTTTTTGCATATTATCCTTGTGATGTGTTGCATGATCAAAGTCTTCTGCTAGACAATTCTGGACCATTCTTGCGATCATTTCTCCATCGTCCTCTATGATCCTATAGTCCAGTGATGCTCATTGCACCTTTGATTTCTTGTGCGCGCCTCCTGCCTGTACAACCAGTCTCTTAGTTCCCCCTTGGTTCCTATGTGATGGGATTTGGGGTGGTCTCCTGTGCTCCCTTAGCTTTCTTCGGTTGTTCATTGGTCTCTTTCTTCCCCTTCTGGGTCCCTATCGAATTTTCCCCTTCCTTTGCCTGAGTTGGCTTGTTTTGGCTTGTCCTTGGTTTCTTGGGAACTGGGATTTGCGGAGGTTATGTTTTCGCCTGCGCTGCCTCTCCTTTTCCAGGTCCTTCCGATACTTTTCGGGGAATGGATAGGATCCTCCATGCGTCAGGCCATTCATTGATGACCATGTCTATATCACCTTATGTGATGCAGTAGCGCATCGGTATCCACTGTTTATCTAGATCCTGTCTTGGTTGCATCCACATGGCTTGACGTGTAGCCTAGAAGTTAGTGATGTCCCAATATCGCGTGACAGCCTCTGGTGTTATTCTCCATGATCATCTAATAACTTCCTTTATTTCCTGTAGGTATGCTTCAAAGATGATTCCATTTTACCTCTTATGCTTGGCCTGTGGCCCAAATCTTAGTAATAGATATATTGCTCCCACTGGTTGTGGTCTAGTATAAAAAACTACATACTCTGGTTCCCGCCATCCCATGAAGGCTATGAGGGTGAGTATCCATGAGTAATGGAATTCTGTACCGAGGTCCTACACATCCTTGCAGTCCACTTGGAACAAGTTTAATAGATAAGGCGCCCAACTCATGAAGGTGCCTTCTACGCACTGAGTTGCAACTGCATTGACTCCTACTAGTACTTCATCTTTGCGACATTTTCTTAACAATTTACAGGCTAAGATATTTGCACCCAATTGTGTCACTACATTATTGATCCGTTTGATTATAATTCCCCTTGTCCCCCTGGCGGTACCATATTTCTTCTTCATTTCCTCTACTAACACTTTCTTCTTTGATTTATCATCCAGAATTAGTGTGAGATCCATACCCCAGATGGGTAGTCCTATTATCAACGCGATAATCTCAACATTTATGGGGATGGGTATGTCTAGCCATATATCACCTCCATGCGTGACAACTAACAACTTCTTAACGCATGCTGTCGTGTACTAGCCTCTGGAAAAATGCGAAAGTTTCAACAACCCTAAAATGCCTATTATGTTCAGTCCAACTGCCCACTGATGTGGCTGGATGATCATTTCTCCAAGCTGGTTTACCACTATGTTTTGCATAAAAACCCTCGGTGCAAGTTCTGGGTACTTGGTTTCGTCTGATACGTCATGGTAGGAATACTTGAGCTTCCCAACGTGACCCAGTAGTTGTGTCTCTACTTGTACTCCCTCTGGTATGTGGGGTAGCACAATTTCTGCTGTCGGTTTCTTGCAAGGTGAGATTGGTATCAGAACTTTGTCTACCTGTTGCGGTGGTTGATACAAAGTTCCAACAACAACTCGTTTCTCCCCTGTAAGCCACTCTGGCCAAGCCGAGGTAGTTCCCATGGTCTCTTCGGTTGGTTGACCTAGGCTGGGTACCTGCAACTTGTCTAGTTTCCCCTCTAAACCTTGATATTGTGTCATTTCATTACCTTCCACGGCTAGTCCAGTGCTTTCTGGTTGCACTTCCTCATGGGTTTCCGCTTCCTCATTCTGAGGTTCCTGCGTCGCTGCCTACGTGTCCTATTTCATGGCCTCTTCTTGTGGCTGTTGAATCTCTTCCAGTATTGGTATAGAGTTCACCAATGTTTTCTTTGGGGATGGTATCTCATCGATATTGATGATCTCTGGCTGCTGCTACTCATTTTATTCTAGCGGTCCTCATGACCAAGTTTGAACCTTGGTCGGTCCAGTTGTCTGGCTTGGTTCAATGGACTTCGGTGGAGCCATAGTGGTGACTGTTGGATGTTTGCTGAGTTTGGAGGATTGCGGTGAGCTCTATGGTCTTGCTCTGTTCGTTCGAGCTATTGTTTCTCTCTCTCTCTATTCTTGTTTTGTGAATAAACAAGTTGCTTCTGTGATCGTGTGTTTTATGGGCTTGTCGTGAAGCTTATCGAGGATGGTTCCTCCATGATGTGATTAATACACCATAATTGTGGGTTCAATGTCTCTGCGGTAGTTTCATACTTTCCATTACTCTTACTTTGTCGTTTCCAGTTGTCATGTTTAATGTGATGTGCCATCAGTCCTTGCAGTGTATTAATTCCTCTCAGTGTTTTCCTGTCAACCTTCTTTTGTCGTCTTTCCATTTCCCATTCATTTTTATTTGGCATGTAATCATTGTTATTGCCTTTACTACATTCGTGTTTCGAGTGTCCTGTGGATTTTTCAGTTTTTCAGTGTTTCGTACGTTTAATTTTTTAATTTTTTTTTATTGCATGGTGGTTGGTCGACTATCCTTATACAGCTTCAGTCGGCTCCCGTCGATCATTCCTCTAAGTTCTGTTCCTGTTAAATATCTTAACTTTAAAACTCCACCGCCTGTTACATATTTTACCTGATATGGTCCTAACCAATGCATTCTTAGCTTTCCTGGGTGCTGAAACGATTTGTTGTCATAGAGAAATACTAGATCTTCTTCCTTGAAAGTATTGTTCTTAATGTGTCGACCGTGCCATGATTTGTCTCTAGCCTTATGCACTTGTTGATGGAATCCTTCCAGTATTCGGTCTTCCTCCATTACTAACAGTTGGTTTAGTCTTTCCTGTATTGCACTGTGTTCTATCATTTGTGTGATAGCTGCTACGCATAAGCTGGGTACTAAAAATTCTAATGGCACTACTGTTTTTTGGTCGTAGACTAGTTTGAATGGTGTGTGCCCTGTCAACTTCTTTCATGTCATCCTATATGCCCATAATACTACTGGTAATTTGAGGTCTCGGTCATCTCTGTTGACATTACAGATCTTTGTCAGTGCATTCTCTAGAATCTTGTTGAAGGCTTCTACTGTGCCATTCGCTTGTGGATGGTACAGTGTGCTTTTCTGGTGGTGAACTTAAAAATCCTTGAACATTGTGTGGATGGTGCTATTTATGAAATTCATGCCTTGGTCGCTAATAAAAACTCTTGGGCACCCAAACCTAGTAATTACTTGTTCAAATAAGAAGTGTTCAACTATCTCTATGATGCAGTCTTTTACTAGTGTGGCTTTCGCCCACCTTGTTAGGTATTATGTCGTAGTGATGATGTATCTTTCCCCTGTTCTTTTGGATAATGGGTTAATTGGTCCCACAAAGTATATTTCCCATTTATCAAATGTATGCAATGTCACTTGCAGTCATAACGACATCTCGTCCCTTCTGTTGGGTTTACCCACCCTTTGACAGACATCGCATCCCTGACAATACTCTTTCAAGTCTTTGTGAATCGTTGGCCACCATAATCCTGCATGGAATACCTTCTGCGTGGTAGCTTTTCCTGCATAGTGTGCTCCTGCCAATCCCTCGTAGGCTTATGCTAAAATTCTTGCTCGTTCATGCTCTAACACGTATTTTCATAAAATGCTATATGTGCCCATTTTATATATATGTCCTGTGATCACTTGATAGTCAGTTGCGCGAACTACCAGGTTCTTCTTCTACATGGTGGTATAATATTGCGGTGCGGTACCTGTGCTCAAGTACTGGATGATCTCTATGAATTAGTCATCAACAGTTTGTACTAAGGATAACTGTGCATCCGGAAAATTGTCTTCTAAGTTTGTGGGTTCTTCTCCAATTGTGACCTATGATAGGTTGTCAAGTCCTACATTCAGTTTTCCTAGTTAAACTATTAATTCAAAGTCAAATTATTGATATAACAGTAACCATCGATAGATTCTCCACCCCAACACTGGCTTGTTGACTAGGTATTTTAGGGCTAAGTGATTTGTAAACATCTTAAAATGTTTTTCCAATAGGTAGTGTTTGAACTTCTGCAATGCGTAAACCATAGCTAGGCCTTCTCTTTCCATCATGTTATAATTATGTTCTAATTTAGATAGTTTTCTACTTGCGAACGCTATCGGGTGATCCAAGTCTCCTGCTCCTGGCTTTGGTAAGATAGCTCCAAGTGCTATCGTTGGTGCATCTACATGCACATGGAATGTCTTTCCCCAGTCTGGAAATACTAATATCGATGCAGTAACCATCTTTTCCTTCAGGGTATCCAGACCGTGTTGACACTCGTCATTCCATTGGTACTCTGTATCCTTCCTTAGTAGTTTCTCTATTGGTGTTGTGATCTGCGCATATCCTTTGATGAATTTCCTGTAGTATCCTATGTCTCCTAATGTCACTCGTAGTTGATGGACTATTTTTGGTGTTAGTAAATTAACGATGACTGCGATCTTTGTTGGATTGACCAATAGCCCTTGTTTGCATACTATATGGCCCAATAGTATCCAAAACAGTGTTCGAAATATACATTTCTTTATGTTTAGTGATATATGACACTTTCTGCATTGGTCTAGCATCAAGCATAAAACTTCTACATGGTTTTTCAACATACTATAGACTGTCTAATCATCCAAGTATACTTCAAGAAACTAATGGATGAATTCTTTAAGTGTTGCGATAACCACTCTAGAGAATATTGTTGGTGCATTCTTCAGTCCAAATGGCATGAATTTATATTGGTAATATCCCCATTCTGTCATGAACATGGTCTTGTATCTGTCCTCCTATGCTATCTTAATCTGATGGTAGCCTGAGAATCCATCACTGAATGAGTAAGATTTGTGACCCCTCACATTCTCTAACACTTCATCCATGAACGGTGTAGGGAATGGGTCATGTAGGCATGCATCATTCAACTTCCTCAAGTCAACACATATCCTAATCCTTCTTCCTTGTTTCTTGTCCTGTATGACCATCGAGCTTATCCATTCTAATTCCTCGATTGGTTCGATTATGCTGACTTTGAGCATCTGGTCGATCTCCTCTTTAACTTTATGTTTATATATGTTGTTCAGTATATATGGTCATTGTTTAATCAGTCTCACTTCAGGTCTGAGGGGTATCTTCATCTCTCCCAGTTCTCCTGCTATACCCTTCATCTCAGTAAATGTTGTAGGAAACAACTCTGTGATGCTTTCTACTGTTGGCTCATCCCAGTAGTCTCCAATGCTCGCCATTTTGGGATGATCAGTTGTTATGATGTTAACTTTATTTATCTTGATTGGTGTGGAAATAACTTCGGATTCTATGGGTGGTCTCTTCACATCTCTTTCGCCTTCTACTTCTTCAATCTGAATGTCGCGCAGGTCATCTTCGCCTGGTGCTTCCTTCTGTACATGGTAACATGAAATTAGTTCCTTGTCTGTCTTCTTATTTCGTTGTTACTCTTCAGTAATAAGTTATATTTCTGGCTCTTCAATGAATATGACTCCTCTGATCCATTTCAGAGATGCATCTATGTTGGCGGTTCTCATGCTCGAATGAGAAAGTGATGGTAAAGTTTTGTTGCAATGTCATCCATGTTGTAGTTCCTTTGCACAATTCCTGATCTATATACCAGCTCGTTGGTATGCCCTCTAAAGTGTGAATGAAGTGGTGAGGCCATTCCTTTGGTGGTGTCATTTTCCGCAGCGTTTTTCACTCCTCCAAGTGTTTCGTTGGTGTCCCTAGTCCTTCATATCTCTGTTGTTTGATGTTTTTTTGTTCTTCACCGAACCTTATGTGCAGTAACTACTTAGATTGGTACCAGTTTGTGATAGTCTCCTTGTGTGCATCGCACCATCTTGCGGGTGTGGCCTTGAGTGCTAAGTCCAGTACTAGTAGCCTTTGGTTCTCTAATACTTCGTCTTCATATTGTGTCAAGAATGTTTCCAAAATCATTTAGTCCATGCAAAATGGGTGGTTCTTTAATTTCTATACCTATCCACCGTACTGGGCAGTCTATTCTTGCACATCTTCTCGTGGATACTTCATGTAGTCTCTGCTGCCAGTTTTCTAACCCTATGTCTGAATCTATCACACATGAAGTAATGTTGCGCCAACTGAGTACCCCCTCTGCAGTTGTGTTTACGTAATCCTCCTCGTGTGCAGTTGTTATGTACAACTGGAAAATCTCCTCTAAGTCCAGGCAAGTGGGTTCTATGAACCTTTCCCCTTCTGATGGATCTAGTGGTGTTATGACCTTGTAATCTATGGATTCAAATGTCATTTTCCTTGTCTTCAAGTTAATTATGGTCTAGTTATCAAACGCCTAAAATCCAGACCGAGTACTACCGGTTACAGTGTTGTGCCATCTACTATTTCGATGAATTCAAAGTATTCTTTAGTGCACACTCCATCATGGTCTACTGTTACTCCTTTCATTCTCCCTATTGGTAGGACCCTATGTTGGTTTGTTATTTTTAATTGGACATTTGAGTAACCCAATGTTGGCTCTCCCATGCATTGCCAGGTTTTCTTGGGTAGCACATTCACTTCAGATCCTAGGTCCAGTATGATGTCTCCCATATTGAAATCCCCAATGTTAGTATTCATCCTAAATTCCCTACTTGTTCTTCTTCTTGTGTGTAGATGATTGACAATTTTTGGTTCTAGCATTTGTTCTGTCTCGCTGCTACTTTTCTCTAGGCTGTTTTGTGATATTTTCACAGATGAAGGATCACTTAACATTTTTATGCATGATTGAAAAAAGTATTTGATAGTACTTGTTTGTCCCTTGGGTGGCGTTCCATTAGTATGATCCAATGATGGCGAAATTTCGTATTCTGGGGCTTCATGGACTGGTTGCGTAGTGGAAGTTGACGTTTTGTCCACCTTATGAAATTCTTGTCTGGATTCCTTAAAAGTCTCCTTTTCTTTAGGCACATCGAACTGCTTCCTTGGTTCGGTGTTCTTCTTTACCCATTGGTTCTGTACGGGTTCCTCTCGGACTACGTCGTTTCCTATTTTCATTCCTCCATGAGTGACTATATTGATGATCCGTCCATCCTCCCTTGCTTCAGCTGAAATCCATTAAACATTCTAATTGTTCTGGTTCCTCTTTTCCTGGATCTTTACTAATAGTGTCAGACATTCCTCTGTCTCGTGATCCGATGCGTGACAATACATACAATTTGTTGGCATCAGGGGGCATTCCTGTACATAATCTCCCGATTGTTGATAGTTGTGACATGTGACTGGTCCTCTGCCACATCTGAAACCTCCTCTGGCTCGTCCTCCTCCTCGATAGCCTACTCGGTACCCTCTCGGCACATTGTACTATGGTGTCTAATTATACTACACAGTATTATAATGGGGTTGCGTTGGGTTGTACTGCGATTGTGTGTTATTATATGGTGGTTGTGCAGTATTGTACTATTGTTGGACATTATTGTATGGAGTTGGGGCTTGATTTAATTGTGGTGTTTCTTGCCCAATCATCATTTCGGCCTGTACCCTATATGCGTTTGATGTTCTTTCCCGCATTAGCTCCATAGTTCTACAATCTTTTTCGTTGTGGCCTAATGGCTTACAAAAGGTGCAATAAGAATTCTTTAGGACTGTCTGGTACTTATGCATCATCATGTAGTGATAAGGTTCATGACCCAGTTTCTTGCATATTTCACACCATAATCCTCCCTGTGGTAGCGGTTTTGGCATGCCTGTTGCCATATACTGCGCGAATGTTGGACATTTGTTCTTGTGGTGTCCTTCTCTCCTTCATGTGGTGCACCAAATGGCTTCTTGTTTGTCCTTGTTCTTATTCTAGTTCAACTAAAATGTGAGGTTCTTCAAATCCTCCTTCAATTCTTCGATAGTTGGGTCCATCTGTTGGTATTGGTTCTCTTCTAGCTACAAGGCTGCCTGTAGAGCCTTGGCCTGCGTCTGGAAATTCTATTGTCGTAAGGGATATTTTAGGTGTTGGAGTAGTGAGTTGACAAAAAGGTGTCAGTGTTGCATCTCATTCATAAGGTATTTTAACTTCCCTTTCATCCACTTGAATCTCTAGTCAATATCCCATACAGGCTCTCCTGGTTTTTGTCTTAACTCGATCATCTCATTGATGTACTGATCCTCTGAGCTCAACTTCTAGAACTCATTAATCAGTAAATTCTTAATGTCTTCCAGCGTTCACGTTGTCCCAGGGACACTGTTTGTGTCTAGACTCATGTACCAGTCTAGTGCGCGGTCTCTTAGTGTGATCACTAGCTGCGCAAGTTTGGTATCTTCATCAATGATCTGTTTTTCCTCCTAGATCTTTTCACAAATGAACAAATGATTCTCAGGGTCTTCTGTTGCTTCTCCTCGAAATTATGGTAATCTAATAGTGGGATCATGTCCTGCCATTCTAAATATTGAACTGCTACCTTCGCCACATGGTGTAGATACTTGACTAGTATTGCCTGAACTATCTCCCCTAGTTTTTGCTCCTGTGATAGATGTACCTCTTGTTGTCGGACTTCATCTGAACTTCGGTTGTCTAAACGGTGGTGTTCTCTTTGGTGTATTGGTCACACATGGGTTTATGGGTTCCACACAGACATTAACATGGAGAGGATGGCTATATTATCCTTTGGTTAATGGGGCTCTTGTTTTCCTGTCATAGGTTGCGCATAGGATTTCCTCAATTTTCTCCAAAGCCCGAAGATCCTCTACCTCTTCCTCATCCCTTACTAAGCTCTCCTCATGAATATGACTCTCTTCTTGGTATTTACCTTGTGTTGGTAGGGTACTCCGCTACGCATCATTCCCGATGATGCCAAGATCCACTTAATCTAGTCGTCATCCATCAAGATCGGGTCCAAGAATTCCTCCTCATTCTTTCCTTTATCCTCACCTTCATCCATCTATCCTCTCTCTGTCAGTGCTTCCCCCCTTCCCCCATGCATGCATGGAAGTCTAGCTGTTTGATTCCATTATCATTACCCCTTTGTTATATAACAATATTTTAATAGAAATATGCAATGATCAAATGTACGTTCTGCGGGGTCCGCGTAGAAACTCTTTCTCTGCTGCACTGTATGAATTTGTTGTGTCGACTGCAAACTTTGTGATGAAGCCTGTCACAATACTATCAAGCCAAAAGTTGACTGCGCAGGTGAATTTGTTTTTCACCTGTTGTAACTGCTCAACCTGTACTAGGGTCCAATCTAGTTGTCATATCTGGTTCGAGACGTGGTTATATTTCAACCTTAGTAACCACTCCTGTAGTAGGTAGGAAAATCACAGAAAAAGAGTTCATGTAAATCCATAAACATGTATTTATCCATATATTTGCGAGGTGTGATGCTAGGGTTTCTATTGTCTTTCTGGGAAAACTCTATCTCTTTGGTTCTTAACCACCTTTCGATTTCTTCTTTCGTGGGGTTCCATGGTCTCAACATTCCCTTCTAATGGCTCAACAGTTTTCTGGTTTCACTCATTCTTTTCTCAAGAATTCTATCTCATCTACTCAGTCCTCTCTTGTTCCTCTTAACACTGCAATGGAACCATTTGTTTGTTTAATGAACTATTCTTCCCTACTACCTGCGTTTTTGACCCACGGTTCATATCTTTCAGGGTACCAACAAAGCCTAAAATTATTGGCCCTTTTGGTAAACCAGAAGGAAACACAGTACACAGAATGCATTGTGCAGTCTCACCCAAGATAGCCTTAAATGGGTGGTTGTAAGACTCAGGTGTTTACACCCTAGGATTGAGCATGAGATATGGGATCTGTATTCTAAACCATTTATTATAACTTGTGTTACAAACTATTGTTATTCTCTTTTATATTTTAACATTCATGGCATCTTTTCTTGATATCACAACAACAATTAACAAAGAAATATAATAACTCATTCATTCATTACACACAACGTTAAACTACTAAAAGTATGACAAAGATATGCATGCATTCATCAAATTACATAGGTATTACCATGGTTCAACCCCTCCTGGGATATGTCCACAAAGATTTGGATCTTCGCCCTCTTATTATGGTAGCTCTGCAATCTCGCGCCATGCGCTTACAACTCTCCTTAGATGGGTAAGACATATATGAGGTGAACTAGATCACACCAGGCTCCTTGGCATGCAATCTAATCCTCAAGATCTACCTTCTCTCATCCTCTCTAGTTCAACCACTTTACAAAAGTAGTTCATCTATTAAAAACATTACATAAAAACCGAACTCCTCCTCTAAGATACATGTGTATCTATATTTGTGTCTATCGTTCTCTTCAACCATTTACATAAAACCTTACAAAAACCCTAACCCTACTGTCATTAGGTCTTCCTTCTCTGCATGCGTTCTTTTCTTCCTTCTAGTTGTCGCCTCCTTCTTGCATGCACGCGAGTTGTACTTCTTACCAGTTTTCGCTTTCCTCTTGCATGATTTCTTTCCCATGATTTCTCTTGCAACTGTCATTCTTCTTTGTGCACGCTTTCTTTCCCACTTTGGCCTATTGCCAATACTCTCACACCCAATAAACCCTCCATGGTGGAATAAAAGAAAACTGACCGAGCAAAATATTATATTAATCTGTTACTTCATAAAGCTCTCTCGCGATAGAGGTATGAAATGATGGAGGATTTTTCTCACATCATTCAATGTTTGTTGATAGCAGCAGGAACATCTTCATCAAGTGACCACATTGGAAGCACATTTCCTTTCAAGGTACAGGTTAATTTTGATATTCCTGTATTTGAAGGTCAGATAGATGCAGATTCCCTAGACAAATGGTTAAATCTACTAGAAGGATATTTCTTTGTTCACAATTTTTTCCTCAGGGAAACGATCACCTTCACACTCCTTAAGGATCTCCTCCATGTCAAACATTGGTGGGAAACTTACTAGGAGAAAAGTTTCATATAGGAGTCTGGAATATATGGGGTCGAGCCCACTTGGTATTTTTTTTTTGACGTGATCAAGGAACAATATTACCCTATTCACAACTATGAAGAACCAAATGTTCACAACTATGGACCACACTACTTCAAGAGAGGGACCAAGCAATGTCAAAGTGCACTAATACTTTTCATACCTTGCACACCAAATTGGGTATCAAAGACTCTAAGCAAAATTTGGTTCTGAAATATCATGGGGCTCTATACAGATACATCCAAACTAAAATGTATTTTATGGAAATCTCATCACTCAGTGCTTCTTATCGATATGTTGTTAAAATTGAGCATAAATTTAAGCACCAGAACAAGCAAGAGTTTGAGTCTGCAAATTCATAAAAACCAAAGTATGGTAAATATGGCCCTAACAACCAGCCTTCAAAAAACCAATCCAAGCCACATGAAAAGAAGGGTAATGGAAAGAAAAAGAAGGAAACTGGAAAATGGTGTGATTTCCAAAAAATCCCTTGGCACAACACTGATGAATGTCTCTCAAAACAATCATTGGTGGTCGATATCAAAGACAAGGAGTTGAACCCTAATTTAGAATCTGATTCAGAAAATAATGATAGAAGACAAATCATCGATGCATACCCCACTATAATTGTCACGACCAAAACAATTAAACCACAATAACCAACAGATCATGAAGAGGGGGAGAACATTTTTCATTCATAGATTTGTGTGAAGGGGACCCCACTGCATTTTATTGTTGATAGCAGAACCCATAAGAACCTCATCTCAATAGAGGTCATCAAACAATTGGAATTGTCAAAAACACCACACCCAAAACCATAGAACATCGGGTGGTTTTGCCAGGGATGGGATCTTCATGTCAACCAACAATGTCGATTTTCATACGACATCCAACCCTTCAAGGATGAGGTATTATGTGATGTTTCCCCATTGGATGTCCATGACATTCTCTTGGGAAAACCATAAATGTGGAAGCACCATGGCGTTTATGAGTCTTGACCCCATAGTGTCATTGTTACTCTGGGGGGTCGCCTCTACAAAATACAAGAGGTAGTTCCAACTATTGTCCCACTTAAAAAGTGTCACAAGTTAGTATCTCAGACTACAAAATTTAGCTTTTTCATAATCTGTTCAAAAGGTGAATAGAAGGACACTACAACCACTACAGCTTCGGCCCAACTACCTTTTATCCAAGAGAAGCAGGTCGACAAGGTTGCAACAAAGAGCAAAGATTCCTTATGCACACAATAATATCATGTAGCTCGATTGGTTAAACATACTAAACCCTTTCAACAAGTGGTTTGTTATATCCTTCAACAAACTAAGAAACACAACTTCTCCAACAAGGCAAGAAACTCACCAAGGTTGAGGTTCAACAAACACTTCCCCCCCTCCCCTGGGATCTCAATGCAATGGAGACCATTTCTTCCTAAGGAGAGAGGATTGATCCAGGTGGATATCATTGGCCTCCCACCTATTCCAACTAGCTCACTTTGGCAGTTTTTTATTTTGGGGGGGTTTGGGTCCCGAACTTCCGGGCTCGTTTTGAGGCCCTAAACAACACTTTTAGGGCTCGCCACAGTTATATTGTAGATAGAGTTAGATTCGGATGGAAACATGTGTATTACTTGGATAGAAATTTCCAACATGCTATCATGTGCCTAAAAAGGAGATCGTGTGCCAAAGTTACGTCCCTGGGAAGTTGATACACCAAACTACCCAAAACAGGGTCCACAAATTGTTGGCTTTTCATCTTTCGGGGTTATGGTTTTGTATTTTATTTATAATAAAAATGCCTTTGGAGACTCATTGTAAAATCATCTTCTTGTGAATTTGAGTATCCGTCACATCTCTTCTCAGAGATAAGCTACCACCATTCTAACGAGTCTTTCACTCTGTATTTATACATTTCTGTACATTTCACACATTAATATAAATTGTGTATTACTGCATATTTGTGGCTCTTGTTATATTTTATATATATCTATGTTGTATTATGTTCACTCTTTCAATATCTATGCATATTTCTGTGTTATATCTCCACTCTCATTTCGTGCTGAAAATAACCTGGATCAAAATCCCCTTCTTCAACTTTCTCTCCTTCTCGTGGAATTAGGAAAGGTGATCCCATCTCACCCTTCATTTTCATATTGATGGTTGAGGTCCTTGGCAGGGCCATCAAAGTAGGTGTATCAGAAAACAAAATGAAAGGTATGTGTATTCATGCTAAGTAGCATCTTATCTCCCATCATCATTTTTTTGATGATAGAATGCTCATGGCTCATCCCACAATTAGAGAATCAAAATCTATCCAATGGTTCCTCTCAAACTTCACGGATGCCTCATGTACCACTATCAACCTCTCAAAATCTCATTTTCTTTTCTTTAACACTTCCCCTGCTATACAAGTTCACATATCTAAGATCCTTGGCTTCCAAAGGATCTCTCTTTCATCCATATATCTCATTTACCCTCTTATTGAAAATGGGATATTAAACTCATCGTGGAGGGAGATTCTCTCCATAATGAACAATACTTTTGCTAATTGGTCCTTTAGATCTCTCAATGTAGTAGGGAAACTTGTTCTTCTCAAATCTATTCTTCAAGCCATGACAATATACTTGTTCTCATCTTTGGCTGCCCCAAAATTGATCCTGAAAGATGTTCTAAACATCCAAAGGAATTTTCTTTGGTGAGTATCTTGAAAAAAAATGGGCACTTGTTTCCTAGGATAAACTTTGTCTCCCTAAAATCAAAGGGGGTCTAGATCTCATAGATCTAAAATCCTTAGCTCTGTCCTTGGGGATAAGACTTGGTGGTAGTGGCTAACTTATGAGAAAACCTTATGGGATCACCTATGGAAAAAGAATTATTTTCCTCTCACAAAGCCTCAGAACCTTATCATGCTTTCAAGAAATATCATAGGCTCCCTCATATGGAACACAAATTGGAAAATAAAACACCTCATACACTCCCACTAATTTTGGGACATCATAAGAGGAAATTTTGCACTCTTCTGGGATGATTCTTAGCAACAACCTCCCCCCCTCACCAAAATATGGAAATTACACTCCTCAAAGATCACATGACTACCAACAAAAAACTCTCGATCTATTAATATTATCTCCCTCCCAATCTTGATGACATTTGGAGAACTAGCATTCCAAAAGAGAAGTGGAAACCTATTCCCCCTCAATTGGATTGGAATACCTTCTAGAAAGACCTATCAAAGAGGAAAATATGCATACAAATAGGAGAGGATAATCTAAGATGGCGATATCAATCAACGAGTTTCTTCTCCCTCAAGGACGCCTATCATCTTGGTACGAGTGATCAAAAACTCCCAACATAAGATCTCTAGTTAAAACAATGGGCTCAAAACTTATGGCTGAAACTCTCCTTCTTTATATGGTTGCTCATTGGAGGTAAAATTATCACATGGGAGAACCTTCTCAAATATTTTATGGCCCTGCATTCTATCATCTTTGAAAGAAAAATGAAGAGACCATGGAATAGTTTCTCAACTCCTACCATTTCTCCTCTTCTCTTTAGTATTAAAGTTCCCTCCTCTTCTATACAATAAATTTACCAAGGGACAACCTCACTACAACCATAGCTCACTAGTGATCGATCTTCTTCTCCAACCCCATTTCCAATCAAGCTTGGAAATGGTTTTTTTTAAGAAATGACAGTCTAGTCCAAAATCAAACAATACATCAAAGAAATGATGATATATTCCCCATGGTCATCCTAGGATTGGAACCACTCTCTTCTACATTTCCTTATTCTCCAAATTCTCAACCTTTAGCCCCCCTCCCCCCCCAACCTCCACTATCAATCCCCTTTCCCCCAGTGATGCCCCTTCCTCTTCTTGGTCTCCCCCTACCACTGGCTTCCTGAAACTCAAATTTGATGGAGCTTCTAAAGGAAATCTAGACCCAACTAGTTATCGAGGACCCTTTCATAACAACATGGGGAAGATCATAAGAATCTACACAAATTTCATTGGAATAGAGAGATGTAATGTGATAAAACTCCAAGCATTGGGAGAAGGACTCAATGTTTCCCTCAGAGAGCACTATCATATGCTTATCATAAAACGAGATTTCCAACCCATTATCTGCATGCTTAGAAAAATTCAATGTGGGTATACCCTAAGTAAAATCATTACTAGTTGGAGATTAGCCATCACTTTGGAATGAATCCAATCTCTCCTATTAGAGGTTGAAGTCATCATACCATCACATGTGAAGCGATCAACTAAAAATATTTTTGATTGACTAGAAAATGAGGGCATCAAAAGACAAACCAACCCTCTGGAATCATCTTGGGATCTTGTCTCTCACTCCCCTCTACAATCTGACTACCTTTCTCTCGACCAGGTATACCACACCTCCTGGTATTGGGTGATAGGGAAGTGATGGGACATGGGGCCACCTCCCAAGGTGAGCTTCCACCTATCATCCTAGTTGGATGACACCTGCCACCCCCCTCAAACATCCATCACCTGAGTTAATGGGATTTAACACCCTCTCCTCATGGATGATTTTAGGGGCTAAATTTTGCTCATGGGCTAATTTTCCATGGTTTTTCCAAAAATGATATTTGCTATTTTAAAAATGATTCGCCCAAATTCTATAGGATAGAATTATTTTACCTTAAAAATCGCAAAAATTATATAAAAACTATATAAAATCCTTGGAAATTTGAATATTTTTAAAAAAGCATCGCCAAACATTTATAGTTGGAATATGAAGGATTAGTAAGATTAGCCAAGGTTTCTACATTTTAAAATAAATTTCCATCCTTAAAATCATCCCTGCCTCTCCTATGTGTGTTGTATCCTTCATGGCTTAATGTCACTTGATCAAATTCATTGCTTTGATGAGGTCTTGTTGGTGCTTTCATCCTATCGGACCCGTCCTATGTACTATGCATTCTATTGAGACTACACTTCTTGACATCATTCTCCTGACATCCCTACTTTTGGCCCATCATGGCCTTGTATTGTATTCATGGTATCAAAAAGATGATGTCTATATTTCCTAGAGGCTCTCTCATGCTCGACCATGCTATCCTTTGTTCCCATCTTCTCTACTTGCACATTCTCACTCCACAACCTTTTCTTGATCCCTCTACTCATTGTTCATCCTTTCACATGTACCCTCAATTCTACCCTTTTGTGTCAATGGCCCGTAGAGGTTACTCTCATCGTGGCAAGGGGGTTTCCTCATGGAGAAGCAGAGGATGCTCTTCTGTCATCTCATCTTTGCAGCCAAGGAATCTTTTGATGCTTATCAAGCTCATACTCCACCTGGAATTTGAGTTGAGATAGATCTTGTTGAGGCTGATGTCCATATCCTTTGGCATTTCATCCTTGATGATGAGGTGCTTCACTACACCAACTCATGGATTTTCGACATGAGAAACACTCGAGCTCAGAGTTATAAATATCTAAATATTGTTGAAATATATTGGCACTTAAAAATGTTGATGTGTCACATTTTGGTTGAGTGTCATGAATCACACTAGGAGATATTGTTGCAGCTCGACGACGTTCAGTTGTAGGCCAAATTGATTCATCACAAGTTGAACCTGATGACAAAGAAGATGGCTAGACTGGACCTCACAACCCTCGACTTCCCCCAACTTCAGGTGCATGTTGTTGAGGGTCGTCCTATCACTTAATATTTATGGTTTTTAGGTTGCTTATTTTGTTTTTTATTATAGGAGGTCTAGGAATCTTTACCCCACCTCATTGCAATTATATAGATGCTAGACAACTAGTTTTTGTAAAAAAGACAATCATGGGCTCTATTTTATTCAATCATATAGCTTTAAGATACAAACATTTCATAAAATTATAGACAAGATCATGCATTGTTGTTTCTCTGGTTTCCCAAGTGGCAGACCAACAACAATTGTTTTGTACAAAATTTCTATGGCAATATACAGATACATGATAACTTACCAAAAAAAATAAAATAATTGTTTTTATCTATACATGATTTTTTTTCCTTCATGGCTTGAAATTTATTCCATATTAATGCATAAATTTGATACATACTAATAATCAATCTCATCAATATTTAAAAAAATTAAAAACAATACTACCAATAATTCAAGTAATAATAATATTTAAATTAAAAAGTAATAATAATAATAATAATAATAATAATTAATATACAATTAGTAATTAGTAATACTTAATTAATATAATTATATTATTTATTATAAATTTAATGATTGAAAATAATAATTCACATAAAAGTGACACAATTACATATTCAAAACATAAAATGTACAAAATGATGAACACATCAATAATGCAAAACATGACATAACATTGTTGAATCTACATGGTGCATCAAAATATGTGATAAATAAATGCAATACATGATGCAACACATAATGTCAAGATCAATGAAATTATAACACAATTATATTTGAGATGCAAAGTTAATGAACCACTACATCAACATTGATACAAATGACTTTTTATGATGCAAAATGTGATGCAAAAGTGACACTAATTCTAGTGGATGTCAATGTATGGGACACTGCAAATTTAATGCACATGGATGCAAATGTGAAACAAATTACAATGCCCCTAAATGCATAAAAAATTACATCTTGAAAACATTAAAAAAACACATTTTCATGTTGATTACAATATAACACTATATTATAGTAGTGAATACAACATAATTATTATAGATAATAAATAAGCTCACTTAGAGATTTTCATTACATTACATCATATCTAACTAGAAAGGAAAAACAAAACACATAATAAACAAACAAAGCTACATATTTCAAGGACATACACCCTTACTTACCAACATTCATAGTCTTTCAATTAGAAACATGTATAGAGTCATGCCAAACTAAAGTTATACACATACTCTACATGTCAAAAATTTAATACTGGTAGATGCCACATTGAACTAGTAATGTAATACCCATTTACATCATGCAACTTCACTTCATTTAATAATTTAAATATCTAAGTTGCACACATATAAGAAATATAAGTGTTATCATAATGGTAAAGGAAAGGATTATTGAAAGAGTTGCATGGTAACTTTGTTTGGATTCTTTATGTTGTAGAATGTAGTATACACAAAGCTAGTCCAGCCAGCATGTAAAATCAGAACACAATTGTGTTATCCTATAAATGTAGTGATGCTACATGATATAAATGAATTGATGATATAGAATCTGAATTAATATATGATGAGACATAAAATAATATTTAAAAATATTTAATTATTAATCATGTAATAAGGATGTGTGTTTGGGTAAATTCACTTAAACATGATTATATTTTTTTTTTTTTAAGAAATAAATAACTTACTAAATACAAATTATTTTATCCAAGTTGTTAATATTGTTTTTCTTCAATCACTTTCAAACAAACTAGAATGTTGGAGACGTCATAATCTTGTAATTCTAAGCTAGTTGATTTGGTGATAATCACTATTATTGTATACTGTAAATAGAATATATTGGTTTTCAATGAATAGTCCTTAACCTACACGGGCATAGGCATAGATATTATGAAGAGTGTTGAGCTATGAGTTGCATTCCAATGCAAATTATCCACATAATATCAAGCTACATGGAAAATGTAGCTAGCATGCAAGACTGGTTCTTAAGGTATAAACTAAAATGTAGTTCACATGCAAGACTAGCTCTTAAGGCATAAACTAAAATGTAGCTAACATGCAAGACTAGCTCTTAAGGCATAAACATAAGGCATAATGTTTAGGTGGTGTTGGTGTTAAGAAGTTTTATCTTTGGTAAAATTAAAATTGAAATTGTTGATTTTATTTTTTATAATAATAAAAAGGAAAAAATATAAGAAATCTTTTTTTATTTTTACTTTTTCTTTTTTATTTAGGTTTTATAAATTTCATTTTTGTTTTTATGTAAATTTGATATTCATTTTTTTCCATCAAACATAAAATCCATGATGGTTAAATGTTTTCACACCCTCACATTTATCTACATTTGTAAAGTGTTAATTCTATATTTGTGAAAATAATACATTTAACATTAACATCATTTAGATCTCATAAAAAAAGGTTCCAATTTTCAGCATTTTATATATGTAAGAGCATTCATAAATATGATTGGAAAATAAATAAACACGAGTTTGAATCAAGAATATGTAAGAGCATTCATAAATATGATTGGAAAATAAATAAACACAAATTTGAATCAAGAATACTAAATATATATAGAAATAATTATTTTTTCATTTTAAGAACAAGTTATATTAAATATTCCAAAATGATATAATAAAACCAAAAAAAATCATTGAATGTATTAAATAATAAAACCAAAAAATTTATTCAATGTTTTAGATTACACTTGTGTAAAGCTTTTCAAGTAAGTTTTAGAGTTTCTCAAATAATTTGAATATAAATAATAGATAAAACTAATGAATTTTTTCTAAAATCACTTATCCAGTTTGAATTTATTTTCTCCTAAAATTATCTAATAAATTATAGATATTCTTTCAACACAAATATAATATAAATAAGAGTTTGTTATAAGGAAAAAACAATAAAATGCTATTTTTATTATATACATACATCACAGAACTATAGATTATCAGGCAAATAACTTCGAAACATCTCACCACAAAAATTTGAAAATAATAAAATGCTATATTTATTATATACATACATCACATCATTAAAAAAATCCTGCAAAATGAAAAATATTATCCCATAGATTAAACATATTCTTCCCACAGACAGGTATATTATACATAACAGTTTGTTTTATTGATAAGGACGAAACCATAAAATGCCATATGTATTATAGACACATCACAAAGAATTCTGCAAAATGATATAATTTTTTTGGAAAAATGATAAACAGTTTGTTGTTTCTGGGAAATTTATGTGTTGGACAATTTGCTTTTCATAATTATTTCTTTTAAATTAGAAACTGTTTTTGGAAAAATTATAGACAGTTTGTTGTTTACGAGAAATTTATGTGTTGGACAATTTACTTTTCAAAATCATGTTTTTTAAAATTTAGAATGAAAATGAAATCCCAACATTAACATTTATGAAAAATCATGCTTTATGTTGCAACAAGAAGAAAAGTCAAGTATTTGTAAAACGATACTGGATAATTTTTTGTATGTGTGAATTGAAAAAAAAATAAAATTAAAAATAAACAAATATAAATTTATATTAACTAAACGACGAGATGTTTGTAACTGTTCAGTTTATAATTGATTAACAGAATTTATGTGAACATGCATATATGATAGTCGCATAAACCACACCATTGGAGGCATCAAACGCTGCAGCTACTCTAAACCTAATCTTACAAGTCACGAAAACAATTTTCAGAGGAAAAACGAACATAAATATAAAGGAAGACATACCACAATTTCCATATGGACAAACGAGTTGTGTGAAGAATTAAATTTATTGAAAATTCATGAATCTAGGTGCCCAGCAGAGCAAGAGGTAGCAATTGATGTGACTGATCAACCTCGAGTCATTTTCCCTTAAAAGTCGATCCAAGTGAGAGGCGAGGATGGCAAACAATGAAAGAGTTTGAACACGACTGGATTCAGAAGGATGAAGTTGGGCTTGGCCTTCCAGAAGAGGCCGATGGGTCGGGCCGTAGATATTACAATTGTCCATATCAGCCACTCGGGCGGCCCCCACGGCGTAGAATTTCATTGATTTTTCGTATTTTTGGTGGCTGGCTATTCATGGAGACAAAGGGTATGGCCCTACAGGAAAGCATTAGAGAACGCCATGAGTCGGGACAAATTAATATGTCAGTGATCGGAATGACAACGGATGAATTGCCAGTTGAAGCGAATTGAAACGTGGAATGTTTATTACTTACCTGCCTTGCTTTCTTTTCCACCAAGTTTCTCATGGATATGGATCTGTCTGTCCCACTAACCACTAACCTGTTCGTCTCGTTATCCATCATTTCTTTTGAATTGGAACAGGTGTCTGCCATTCAAATATATATTAGGTAAATTGGAACAGGTGTCTCATTCAAATATTAGGTCTTCCTGTGTTATAAATTGTAACGGCTTTCTGCCATTCAAATTGCCATTCAAATGTTAGGTCTTCCTGTGTTATAAATTGAAACGGATGTGTGCCATTCAAATATTAGGTCTTCCTGTGTTATAAATTGGAACAGGTGTCTGCCATTCAAATATTAGGTCTTCCTATGTTATAAATTGGAACATGTTTCTGCCATTCAAATATTAAGTCTTCCTGTGTTATAAATTGGAACAGGTGTCTGCCATTCAAATATTAGGTCTTCCTATGTTATAAATTGTAACAGGTGTCTGCCATTCAAATATTAGGTCTTCCTATGTTACTAGCACAGCCGCCGAAAGGGCGGAAAGCTGAAATTCGTGGCTAAAATGTAACGCACACAGAAAATGAAACGCACATGCAGCCAGAAAATGAAACGCCTAGACAGTTGAGGAAATCTAAATGGTAATCTGAAAGGTTAATCATTTAAATGTTAAAAAGTAAAGAAGTTATGAAGAATAAATCACATTCATTGATTTGGGAGGACTACTAAGAATATGCCAGCATCTTCAATTGTTAACCATCAGATTAGAATTTTAGATTAAAAGCTGATTAATTGTGCTCATTGTCAATAGGTGTCTGTCATTCAAATATTAGGTCTTCCTGTGTTATAAATTGCCATTCAAATATTAGGTCTTCCTGTGTTATAAATTGGAACAGGTGTCTGCCATTCAAATATTACGTCTTCCTGTTTTATAAATTGAAACAGGTGTCTTCCATTCAAATATTAGGTCTTCCTGTGTTATAAATTGGAAGAGGCGTCTGCCATTCAAATATTAGGTCTTCCAAAATTCGCTACAGAAAAAGTACTAAACTTCTTCTGGAACAATAAAAGTGAAAACGTCCTTGTTGGGCTTGCGCAAATTATTCTATGAACGCAACAGAATAACAAAAGTGAAAACGTCCTTGTTGGGCTTGCGCAAGTTATTCTATGAACGCAGCAGAATTTTCAAGATGATTGGGAGGATAAATCTTGAGAACGAAGCTTAGTATAGAAGAAAATGATTGATGGACTCGTGTTTGTCGTCACCCACATTGGATGACATTGTCAATCAAAATCATCTGGTGGCAAACTTAACCAATGACAAAACTACCTATGATATTCAGAGGAAGGGCCTCTCCTCCGCATGTCATTATATTATATTACCCAATAGCTTACTAAAAGCCGATTTTTTTTAATGTCTTGACGACTAAGATCAATATATTTATTACGTATAAAAATTCTTGAAACGTCCAAAGAAGAATTACAGGAACTCCATTGTCTTTATGTGCACGTATACAATTAGATGGGACTGTGAGTGCCAGCATTTTTTAAGTCGACTTTCGAAATAAGTTTTGACTACTAAGATCAATATATTTATTACGTATAAAATTCTTGAAACGTCCAATAAAATTCTTGAAACGTCCAAAGAAGAATTACAGGAACTCCATTGTTTTTATGTGCACGTATACAATTAGATGGGACTGTGAGTGCCAGTATTTTTTAAGTCGACTTTCGAAGTCATCGTGTTTGTGTCCACATAAACAGTTGGATGGGACTGCGAGTGTTTCTTACGCGTACTTTCGAAATCATCTGAAGTTTACAGGAAACAATTTTGTTTTATGCGTACTTTCGAAATCTCATCTGAAGTTTGCAAGAAACAATTTTGTTGACCATAGTAGCAATGACGTTAATTATCCAAATTACCCAACTCCATCAAAATCCTCTGGAAAAGTCAAATTTTTAATAATGATTTTTCTAGTTGTCTTCATGATTTCTAAGAACTTACCAAAGCATCTTTCCTTTAACCGTCCAACAAAGTTATTGAAAAGGTTTCCTAAGCTTTCCAGGAGGGATTTCACAGATTAACCATTGGTGTTGTCTATAGGAGGGATTTCACATTTCACTATTAACCATTGGTGTTGTCTACAATGTCTTTACCACATAGCAAGCCCTCTCCACATTGTTTGGTATTCATCCTCCACAGATAGGAGGCTGAATGGAAAACCATGGGTGCAAATTCTAAAACCGGCTCCTTTGATTGGAGGGCACCAACTTCAAAATTCCTTCCTTTCAGTATTAGATTGATCAATAATGTTCGAAATTCCATCCTTTTACTATTAGATTTATCAATAATGTTTTTCAGGTTGGAAGGGAAATAAAAGATCCATCTATGCATACTATAGAAAATGAAAATAATGCACAACAACTACTATTTACACTCAAACTGAAACTTATATAGTTGTAGAATTCATTTATTTATACTCAAACTGAAACTTATATTAGTTGTAGAATTCATTTATTTACACTCAAACTGAAACTTATATTAGTTGTAGAATTCATTTATTTACACTCAAACTGAAACTTATATTAATTGTAAAATTCATTTATCTCATAAATGATGTGAAATAATATTGGGTTTAACATCATTTACACTCAAATTGAAACTTATATTAGTTGTAGAATTCATTTATCTCATAAATGATGTCAAATAATATTATGTTTGTTTGTGTGTGAACATCATTATTAGTTAATAATATGCCAACAACAATATTAAAATAGTTATGTTTACTAAATCAATTAACAAATCCCAAGTAATAGCTCTATTTCTATATCCACCCATTATAGAAATTAACTCTAAATGTTATAAATCTTTACCACTTATTTATGGAATTAAAATAATTTATAAAATAGATTAATGAGATATATATTCATAACAAATAATTAGAATAAAAAGTTATCTCTTTTAGGGTTAACTAACAACTCTATCTTATTCAATACTCTTCCACCTTAACATGAGAACTCTTATACAAAGGCCACTACTAAGTTGGGGCTATGAAACAACACTAGAGAACTCCTAAAGGTTGGCTCTAAAATCTCTCGCACAAATTAATTTGCAAATTTCTTAGAGATGGAAAATATCATTGTAGTTCCTTCAAGAACAATAATTCATCTTCAACTAACCACACTCTTGGATCTTGGCCACACACAAAAATAGGAAAGGAGTTCTAGATTATTTGTAACACAATCCCTTAGGTAATCCCATTTCCCTTTAATGCTCAAGTGCAAGGAGGAACTCTAGATTTCCAAATCTTGAAAATGGTTGATCTCTCTCCAACATTCAAAGGTACTTTTGTCCAAAACACTAGGTTATGTCCAATATGATCTCAAATATATTTATGTGGCTTTTCTTGTTAGTTGAAATAAAATATTTAAAGTAAAATATACTAAAATATAGTTATGAAAATAAAATAAATAGAACTACTATTGCGAAATCACAATAGTAAACAAAATTGTATTGATATTTAGAACTAAATGCAATGTTCACTTGCCTTTTCAAGTGAGAAACCTCCAACATGAGAAAATCTCCAAATACAATAATATTCACTTGGAAATAGATTACATAGTTTCTACTACTATATATGGTATGCAATTGATCAAAACCCTAATGAGTAATCCCATGAATATGTGTCACCATTTATATTGTTTTTTTTGGCAATGAAAGATATTAAAATTCCTAGATTTTTAAAATACAAGGCATCAATTTCAACATGCAATGAAAAGAGTAATTGTAGAACATCTTGTTACCTTTTTACTTATATTTAAAACACACACACACACACACACACACACACATATATATATATATATATATATATATATATATTGAGTAGATCAATTCTACTTTTTATTTGCACCATATCCTTAAAAATTATAATAAGGATAATGATCATCCTATGTGTTCCATAATGTTTTAGGTGTAAAATATTTTTTTCATTAACATTTTCCATAAACATAATTTACATATACCTACAATCCTATTCCATTTTCGTGTTCAATTGTCTAATAACCCTCCTTTGACTTATTAAATCCAATCATTGAATGCATGTGTGATATAGGTGGAAGAGTCATCTCACCTAGTTATTGAGAGCATAGGGCAAGTACACTCATGATGGGAATTGTATCATTGAATGTCTATAACAGGTTTAGTAAGAGACAACATGGGATGAGTTAAATCATTCTTGGGAAATACAAGACTCAAGAATGCATTGGAGAAAAGGAAAATAAATTTGAGTAGAGAGAGATTATTTTTGGGAATACCAAGAAGTGAGGAAAAAATACAGTTTAGAGTTGGGAAATGGTACAAAATTTAGTGGGGATTGAAGACAGCTTGCTAAAGATGGTAATTAGGATGAGAATGAGGTTTCCATTCATGTAAGTGATTTTTTTATAAGAAATTACCCAAAGGAGAAATTGTAAATGATATTGTGAGCATCCCTGATTAGAGATTCCTAGATGGTCTATGAAAAATCCCCGAGAGGATGGAGATTGTGTGAGGGAATACAATGCAGAGAAGAAATCCCATCCCTTGGGATGGGTAGTTGGAATTATTGTACGATTCATGTCACGATTTTTTACTAGGTATTGAGTTGTTTGAGTAGATTGTATCCAACCATAGGAGTCTATCATCCTTGTGGAATCATATCCCGAGTTCTAAGATAACCTACTTTTAAGAAAACTGGAGCAACATAGTCTATGGTTGGGAGGAATGTCAGTTTGGTCAATATTGATAAAGATAAGTGTTGTGGCCATTTTATTTAATTAATGCTTAGTTTTTTTGTTTATTCTATATTTTCTTTGTTTAAATGATTCTTTGTGTGAGAAATAGTTTTCATTTACAATTATAGAAATTAGTGATAGTTGAATGAGTCATTTTTTTCATATTGCACACGTGCATTCATATTAAAAATGGTATTAGATTTATTTTGATTTGATTTCATAATAATGTGGTCTCACATGGGGTTTGGGGTTTGGGTATGTTAAAGTGCATACATATTTTTCTATATTTTTTAATGAACAATAATACTTTTAATTAGTTTTTTACTAAATCAATTAAAAACCTAATTGTTTAGTATGGCCTTTTTGTGTACAAATTTTACTTCTAATACTTAAAAAGTGAGAGAACCAAAAATACTTTTTTGCAAAGAAAATATTAGCAAGGTGAACTATGTTTTTTGCTAATTTTGTTTGAATCTAAATTTGAGGAGAAACCGTTGTTGGGTAAATAATTGGAAGATTAAAAAAATCAAGATATTATAAGGGGGTGATTAACCATAATATAGAAGATCACAATATATCTCTATTTTGACTAGCATAAAAAATAAAAACACTATTGTTAAAATAATAACAATCTATCATTATCTCCATGCTAAAATAGGGCATTGGACAATTCACAAACTATTGTGGGTCGATAGAATTTTTTATCTTTGTGACACTATGAGGGTTGAGTATGAAAATAAATTTCTCTTAGAACATCCTACATACAACCATGTTACACCACAATTTCAAAATATTTGTTACAATACTAACTTTCCTCGCATTTTTGTTGACTAACTCGGTTGGTTGTCATTGATGTTGACCCTTGAAGCAAGTTGATAACAATATGGTTAAGGGAGTTAAGTTTTTTTGAGGTATAAAGGTATGAATATCAATATATTTTCATATAATACTATTCTATATAGATAGTACATGTCATGTCATTTTTGGTGGTATGTGGAACATCACATAACTCCTGATGGTTAGAGAGTTATGGCCTTGTGAAGTTGGAGAAACCTCATGAGTTTTTCTAAAATCCCCTAGAAGGTCAAAGAAGTCAAATTATTCTAGAAACTCCTAGAAGAAATTGACTAGTCAAGTGGGTGAAACTAGGAGTTAATCATGCGTTAAGTGGTTGCATTAAGAAAATAATTAAAAATAAATTAGTTGCAACTAGAGGTGAAGAACTTATTATTTTTGGATAAAGTGGTTGTAAGTGGACAAGTGATTAGAAGTGGGTTATCCCTAAAAGAAGGAAGTTGGGTAAAGTTAGTTAGAAGGTAACCCCTTGTAGAAGCTACTTGGAGAGTATAAATAAGAGAATAAGGGTATCATATTAGCACCTAATGAGGACATTGAATATATATTGTTTGTAAAACATTTATTGCAGGTACTCATTGATACATCTTAATGTACACAAGGTTGATAAAGTAAAATATGGTTGATCGTGAAAGTTTTGGAATTGCATAAATATTGAAAAAAACCCTAGTTTTGAGGTGTACACAGTCTGCAGTGGAGAAAGGTGCATATGTACGCGGGTTGAAGGAGAACAGGGCACATATAGTTGGGAAAATACATAAAAACTTGAGTTGTTGAGGGTGCAAGGTTATCAGAGTATGAAATCAAGCTCCTAGGAAGGTCTACAGTGATCAAGTAAATCAGATCAATCTATAAGTTCAAAAGGTATGTCTTATTTCTATGTGTAGTTGGATAGTATTGTCTACATGAGATATGGTTATGGGGGTTTGAGGATTTTCCCTAGAGAATTTGTTTGTTGTATGGAATCTATGGTATGAGTTATATATACATAAATACAACACTAGTATGCTGGTATTATTCATTGATACATCTAGTTGGTTCAAGTGTTGAGACATAACTAGTATTTCTTGGTACATGGTTGAGGGATTTTGGTTGTGAAGTGGTTGTGAAGTTGTTGTTGTCATTTGAGGTTGTATATTAGTGAGGTTTTGATGTCTAGTCCATGTGAGGGTTATTACACTTGATCATGATTGTATACACATGTATGGAACATGACTAGAGAGACATAGATATATTTGGTTTGAAAGATATGTATGAATATGTATGCATAGGGAACAACTAAAGGTTGGACATGGTGACAGGTTGCAGGTTGATGTGGCAGATGCAACAAAGGGTCATAGCTTCAGAAAGGTGAAACCCTATCTCTCAGAAGGTGTACGTAGGATGCAGTATATAAAGGTTGCCTACATATGTAGGTTTCATTATAGAAAGGGAACTTACTGTACTATACCGGATATAAAATTTATGCAGAACAGAAATAAAATGCTAGTAATGGAAAAATAACAACAATATAACTAGAACATTCACCACAATAATACTAAAATGATATAAGAATAACAACAGAAATAACACTTTGAATCTGAAAGCAATGTTCACGGGCCTCTTCAAGGGGGAAACCTCCTGTTGAGCAGAGCTCTATTACAATAATATCCAAGCTAAGGTTCTCATACCCTCGACTCCTATTTATACTAAAAAGAAGCATCTAGAGGAAGATCCCTCTAGAAGCGGAAGCTTCTATTAGGTCTTCTTACATCTGCCTTATTCTATTTTATTGAAAGGCCTTATTAATATTGACCTTTATTACATCTGAATATATTGTTCTACCTATGTGCAGGTTAGGACCCTAACATGTACGCCCCCATAAAAACAACCTTGTCCTCAAAGCTTGAGATGGGGAAGTTGTTGCAGAATGGTAGCTGGTTCCCAAGTGGGATCTGTTGGAGTTGTATCTTTCCACTGGACTAGCACTTCCTTGATGGTTCTCTAACATAGGCGATGCTCACGCTAGTCCAAAACTTCTTCTGGTTGTAGCCAAATGGATCCTTCTTCAGCTAACTCAGGAAGGCTGGTTTGAATTTGGCACTTAGCTCCAATCACCTTCTTTAAGCATGAAACATGAAAAATAGGATGTAGCTTTGAATGGCTGGGAAAAGCTAACTGATAGATGACTTGTCCCACACGCTTGAGCACGGTATAAGGACCATAAAATTTAGGTGCTAGCTTATGACAATGCTTGGCCTTGAGGGAAGTTTGCTTGTAAGGTTGCATTCGAAGAAACACCTGATCCCCTTCTGCAAATTGACGTTCAGAGTGACCTTGATCTGCTTGTTCCTTCATGTGATTCTATGCCATGACCAAATTTTCTTTAAGGGTATGGAGAATAGCCTCTCGAGATGTAAGTGTTAGGTCAACCGCCTGGACCTTCGAGGCAGTCGGTAAGTATGAGAGAACTGAAGGTCGCTTCTGTCCATATACCACTTCAAACAGAGTCATGCATATAGATGTATGGTATGAAGTGTTGTACCACCATTCAACTAGGGGTAACCATTGAGCCCATTGATATTTCTTTTTCGAGGCAAAACACCTCAAATATGTTTCCAAACACTTGTTGACAACTTCTGTTTGGCCATCAGTCTAGGGATGATAAGTTGTGTTGAGATGCAATTATGTGCCTTGTATCTTGAACAGTTCTGGCCAAAAAATGCTTGTGAAAGTTGGGTCGCGATAAAAAACAATAGAGTGTTGCATTCCATGATGCTTGAAGACCTGATCCATGAATATTTGAGCCACCATCGATGTTGTAAACGGGTGTTGAAGGGTGCAGAAATGAGAATACTTGGAAAGGCGATCAAAAACCACCATGATGATGGATTTATTTCCCTATTTGGGTAAGCCGGTAATAAAATCCATAGAGATATCCTTCCAAATAGCAGGTGGAATCGAGAGCGGTTGTAGTGTGCCCAACAATTTGATTGTTTCTCCCTTGTTGCGTTGACACACGTCACATTCAGCTACAAAATTACGAATGTCCTGTCTCATGCCATCCCAGAAAAAGGAACATTTGACCCTGTCATAGGTTTTGGTGAACCTGGAGTGCCATGTTGTGGGTGTAGCATGAAGCTCAAAAAGTACCATGGATTTAAGCTTTGATTGTTTACTTAAATACAAATGGCCTTTGTATGAAAATTCCTCATGGAGCCAAGAGTACCCTAGGGAAGCTGGAGCATTGGACTGCAATTACTGGATCAACTGCGAACTTTTGGGATCTTGTAGTCATTCCTAGTGAATGGCTTGGAGCCAATCTGGTACATTGAATGAAAGAGAAAAAAGGGATCCTTCATCTTCATATTTTAGGGAAAGTGCATCCGCAACCACATTGTATTTTCCTTAATTATAAATGATCTCATAATCATATCCAAAGAGGTTAGTCACCTATTTTTGTTGTTCTAGGGAAGAAATGCATTGTTCCAGAAAATACTTTAGGCTTTGATGGTCTGTATTAATTTGGAACCGTTTCCCCAATAGATAAGGATGCCACAGATCCACGACATGTAGAATAGCCAACATTTTCTTTTCATAGATGGATTTTCCCAGATTTCTTTCAGATAGTTGCTTGATGGTAAAGACATAACGTCAACCCTCTTGCATAAGGACAACACCAATTCCTTTCTTTGAGGCATCACATTCCAACACAAAGGTCTTTGTGAAATTGGGAAGGGCGAGGACTGGAGTGGTGCACATGGCCATCTTCAAGGTTTGAAAAGCTTGAGCAGTGGCTAGAGTCCAAGTGAAATAGTTCTTTTTTAGGAGAGAAGTGAGAGGTGCTACAATCTTCCCATAATTCTTAACAAACTTGCGATAATACCCTGTTAAGCCTAGAAATCCACGCAAGCTCTTAAGAGTCTTTGGGTGAGGCCAGTCTTCCATAACTTCAATCTTTTTAGGATCCACCCTGACACCATCTTTGCCAACCAAATGACCCAAGTATTCTACTTCTGAGGCACCAAAAGTACATTTAGAATGTTTCAGGAAAAGTTGGTGTTGAGAGAATAGATGGAGAACTCGATCTAGGTTTGTCCAGGTTTTTCTATAGATGAGGATATCGTCAAAGAAAACTAAGACAAAATGGTGGAGAAAAGGATGAAAGACATGATTCATGAGGCTTTGGAAGGTGGAGGGGGAATTACACAAGCCAAAGGGCATGACCAAAAACTCATAGTGGCCCTCATGAGTTATAAACGAAGTCTTGGGGATATATACCTCTTTCATACGTATATGATGATAGCTCGAACAAAGATCCAGTTTAGTGAAGAATTGGGCGCCACTCAATTCATCCAGGAGGTCATCAATGACAGGAATGGGGAATTTGTCTTTGATGGTAATTTTGTTGAGAGCACGGAAGTCAGCACACATTTTCCAAGAACCATCTTTCTTCAGGACCATGACCATAGGAGATGAATAGGGGCTTGTACTAGGGTGGATAATGCCTTCATTAAGGAGTTCCTGGACCATTTTCTCAATTTCATTTTTTTGGGAAAAGGGTTGACGATGCAGACAAATATTTGGAGGAAGGCTTCCTTGTACAAGGGGAATGGAATGATCATGAACACCATGGGAAGGAGGGAAGCCTTAGGGAGTGGAAAATACCAATTGATTTTTAGAAAGGATGGCTTGGACGTCTTACGGTACCGAGGGTGTCTCTGTTGCTTGTATGGCATGGAGTTGGGCGATAACACCAGAATAACCCTTTTTGAGCATATTTTCCATGCGATGGGAACTAATGATCTCAGGTGAACTGACAGTGATGCCTTGGAAATTATATTGGTGGCCCTCCTGGTCGAATTGTATCGTTAAGTCTTTAAAATCCATGAGAATGGGACCCAAAGTTCTTAGTCAGTCTGCACCCAACACAATGTCACAACCTCCCATGTCGATAGAAAACATATGGAATTTCAAGTGGTAGTCACCAATTTGGAGACACACATTTTCACAACACCCTCCACATTTCATGGAACCACCATTGGCAATCATGATTTGGAAATTATTGATGTCATGGATGTAGCAATGAGTTTCTTGGGAAATGCGACGATGAATAAAATTATGGGTGCTACCACTATCAACCAAAATGATGATCTTCTGATGCTTGATGTAAGTGATTAGCTTGAGGGTTTGGGGAGTGGAGAAGCTAGTGATAACATTGAGGGAAATTGTTGGTTCTACTTCGGGAGGGTCTGAGGGAGGGGTTATGTCAATGGATTCAGGTGATTAAGACATAGAGGGAGTTTCTTTATCTTCTTCTGAAATCTCCTCGGAGATGGCCATAAAAAGATTTTGTTATTTACACTTGTGGCCCAGGAAATATTTTTCATCATATTTATAACAAAGGCCTTTGAGTTGGTGTTCAACCATTTCAGCCCCGGTCAATTTTTGGATCATTAGTGGAGCAAAGGTAGAAGTGGGATTTACTGGTTTATGGTGAGGGATGAAGGAGGGTTTGCGATTTTGAGAAGATACAACCTATTGTGATTCTTTATCTCTTTTGGTATCCTCCACCCAAATCTCAGTCTTATCCATGAGGACATGGGCCCGAATTTCATCCTTGAGGCCGTTGATAAAACACTCTCGGAAAAAGGCATCAAACATGCCCTCTATTCTAAAATCTAGGCACTCAAAGGTAGATATAAAGTCTTCCATTGTTCCTAATTGTTTCAGCTTTTTTAAATGGCCCAAAGGGTTGGTGTCAGTTTCAAATCATTCACAAAGCTTTGCCACAAATTATGTCCAAGCAATATACCCTTCATGCGAATTTTTTCTCCATTGCCACCATTTCCACCGTTCTTTATCTAGATGGAGAACACCATACCAAACTTTGTCCAAGTCATATGTAATGTTGTATAAAGAGAAGTAATGTTCCATTTGGGTTACCCAACCAATGGGGTCTGAGCCATGAAATTTGGTCACATCCACCAGTGGAAGGCATAGGTCACATTGAAAGTGATGGTTCTGTAAGGTATGGGAATGAGAGGAATCGTCACCTTCAGTATGTGGGGGTGAGGAAGAGGAAGGGTTATCTATAGGGATATGTAGTTTGGTGAAGAGTGAAGAAAACATTGATTCAAGCTGGGTGGTGAGGTCTTGTTTGATTTCGCCCATTAAGGATTGCATGGTTGTATTGATGGCAACAACATTGTCACTAAGTTGTTTCACTTCTTGTTGGGTCTCAATGAGACCAAATTGCAAGGTGTTGAAGCAAGCTTCCAAGTCTTGGCTACAAGTATGGGCCATGAGGATGGGGGAACTGAAAAGGGGCAGGCGGGGTAAAAACAATTTTCCGAAAAAATGATATGGATGAATGTGATAAGGGCAAAGAGATGAATCCAATGGAATAGGTCTGAAATAATGGTGAAAAAATTTCTAGACTTTTATTTTTTATTTTTTTTATGGAGTTATACTCTGGTATGAAGAATATTTCAGAGAGGGAATGCCCAAATGCTTAACCAGAAAGAAATATGTATTTACTTAGAAACCCGAACACAATTGCGCGGCAATAGATCTTGTCTATTTTAATTTGTTTATGTTTCTGTCCCCAAGGGTTAGGTATTCAAGGGTTCTATAGACAAGGGTTTTCCCTGTGCTATAGCTCTCTGATATATGTGTGGGGTCCAACAGTAGTACTCGGTACAATATCTCAGGGCACTAACTAAGGAGGATAGACTGTACCCTTAGTCGTACTACCCGACTACCCAGGTACTAGAGAGTATCTTCCCGAGTGTTGTTCTCGGTAACACTATAGAAGTCAGGCGGTCATTCAGTTTATCTAAAGAGGGATTTCGGTAATATAGGTTGATCCATACATAAGTGTTGTCTGATGCACTACCACTTGAAGGGGTACCAACAGGGATTACAAGGGTGGCCAACAGATGTGCACTTAAGTACCACTTGTATTTCCTGCGTGTATGAATCCCTCAACCATGGGTTTATGCATGTAATGACATATCTCTGTGGATTAAAGATGTCGGAATACATCTCTACCCTAAAAAAAAAAAAAATTAACCCACACTTTCTGCCAAGGAAAGTGCTCTGATACCACTTGTAATATACCAGATATAAAATGTATGAAGAAAAAAAATAAAATGCTAGTAATGGTATAATAAAAACAATATAACTAGAACATTCACCACAATAACACTGAAATGATATAAGAATAACAACAGAAATAACACTTTGAATCTAAAAGCAATGTTCATGGGCCTCTTCGAGGGGGTAACCTCCAGTTGAGCAGATCTCTATTACATTAATATCCAAGCTATGGTTCTCATACCCTTGACTCCTATTTATACTAAAAAGAAGCATCTAGAGGAAGATCCTTCTAGAATCGAAATCTTCTATTAGGTCTTCTTACATCCACCTTATTCTATTTTATGGAAAGGCCTTATTAATATTGACTTTTATTACATCTGAATATATTGTTCTACCTATGTGTGGGTTAGGACCCTAACACTTACATATTTGAGTTGCAACATAGACAGGGCATATACCTATAGATTTTTGTTGTTACAGGCTCACTACTGATATAAGTTGATTACAGGTTATTGGCACAGGTTTGTTACAGGTTGTCGGCACATGTTGGTACAAGTATACATTGGTATAGCTCTCAGTGACAGTGTGGCAGTGGTTTCATCATCTATTTGGAACTTGTATTTAAGGGCGATAGGATGGGGAAAGAACAAGTGGGTTGTAGCCATCTTCCAGTCGTAGCCAAAAAACATAGTAGGTTGTTGCCTCCTTCTGGTTGGATCTAGAGAATTGTGGAGTTGGATCTTTCCTTAGGTTCTAGCCTGAAAATTTAAGGGGTTGGAGCCTCCTTCTAGTTGCAGCTGGAAAGAAAAGGAATTTGGTGCTTTCGATGAATGCAAATTGTAAATCCATATAAGAAAAAACATTTTGTGGTTTTCTCCCACATTGGTTTTCCATGTAAAAATACTGGAGTATTGTCTATGTGTGTGATTTCTCATTGTTCATGGTTTATTTATTCTACACTTGTTGAATGATATTGGCAAAATGATCATAAATATTAACAACACTCATATATTGTGGTTAAAAGGGAATAAATTGCTCTATTACTAATTCATCCCCCCTCTCAGTACTCCAAAAAATTGTATCATAGAAGGTTCCTTCAAGAATTAGTTTAACCACTGGAAGCTAGATCATGGAGAGCAAAATTATGTATAAAAATAGAATACCACAGTTTGATGGAAAAAAATATGCATTCGAGAGTGGAAGGATGAAAACATATGTACAATCATAGAGATTATAGATTTTGCAATCATTAGTAGATGGGTATAAAGAACCTGTCATTCATGTATCAAATGAAAATGGAAAGAAACTAGATGTAAATAATTCGAAAGAAAAAAATGTTATCCTTAGTGGTCTGGTTGATTCGTTATATGTCAACGTTATGCATTACAACTCTACAAAGGAGATTTCAGATAAAATTTATAATTTGTATGAAGGAGACAAAAAATTCAAGGAAACAAAGTTTCAAACCTACAAAGGTCAATTTGAGTAGCTAAAGATGAAGGAATATGAAAATATTGCAGCCTACTTTTTGCGAGTTGATGAAAATGTGAATGAAATTACAGGATTGGGAGAAGAAGTTTATGAATCTATAATTGTTCAAAAAGGTGCTAAGATCTCTCCCAATGAGATTTGATCCTGAAATATCAACACTCAAAGAAATAACATATCTAGATTCGATAAGCATGGATGAGATACATGGTACATTTACAGCCTATGAAATGAGAACTGAATGGAAGAATCCAGTTACAAAAGAAGAGAAATTCAAAGAATCGAAAAAATTAAAGGAAAATGGAAAGAAAAATACAAAGTTAGATAACAACAACAATGACATCTCAGAAGATGATGAAGAAGTATCGAACTTTTTCAAAAGGCTAAAAAAGGGAACTCGCGGAAAATATAGAGGTAAGATTCCATTGATTTGTTTTAATTGTGACGGTATTAGTCATTTTGCTAACAAATGTCCTCATAAGAAAAAGAAAAGAAATGAAGAAGATGATTCAAACAAAAAAACAATATACAAATAAAATAGAACCAAAAAGAAAGTCTTCAAGAAAAGCTTATGCACTAAAGAAGACAAATCCTCATCGGACAAAGATGAAGTCAATTAAAGTGATATATAAATGCTTCTATTCATGGAAGTATAAGACTATGATAAATAAGACACCAAATAAGAATATGAAGAGGCATAAGTTTACTATAGATAAGAATTGTTGAGTACCATAGATGTTATAAAAATGGAAAAGAAGAAAAACAATTCACTATAGGAAGAACTAAAAATAAAAGAGGAAACACAAAATTCGAACTCCGAAGAACTAGAGAAGATGATCTCTAAATTAAAAATCCAAGTTGAGGAAGAAAAAATAATTGAAGAAGCACTCAAAGAATGGTTGGAAGAAAAAGATAGGATTGTTGAAGGTTTGGAAGCAGAGATTGTCACATTGAGAAAATGCCTTCAAAAGAAAAACATGAAGAATATCTCTAAGGTTTTGGATAACATTATCAATAGTTACAGGATACATCATGACAAGTTCGGGCTAGGATACAATAAGAAATAAAAAGGTTCAATCTCCAAAACTACAAATCAAGAAACAAAATCGAGAAGTTATGCAGAGACAATTAGAGGATATCCTTAGAAGGAAGAAAACAAGAGGTTTTATCATTGATGTTCCACAACCGAAAATATTTAGATTCTAGAATCAATAGTAGTTAGAATGAAAAGGATCTCAGGAAGAATATGGGTTTAGAAGAGTGACTCTTTTCAGAAGATATTCAACTCCAAAGTATCCAACTATATTCTTTGGTTTATGTTATTCATGTAACGATTTTGGACATAAAGATGTAAATTGCAGAGAAAATAGAAGGAACAGAAACATAAACAACTATGAAAGTCATGCACAAAATGGTTATCCAAGAACGCCAAATGAAACACAGAGAAGAATATACAACAGGTTTGAATCCTTGAGCACTGAAGTAGAATTATACAAGTGCAACAACTTTGGACATGTTAATGTTTTATAATGGGTCATGCCAACTGGAGTTCAATATGTACTTTTCCATGTCTGAAGAGTCATGCCTTGGCCCTTAAAGACCATGGAATCCCTTGTCTCAGAGAATTAGTTTTATTTTTTAAGTCTGTACATGGTTCATTTATCCATTGGTCCTTAATCATGTACATGGTTCATTTATCCATTGGTTCAAAATTTGGGTTAAGGAGTTCAAAATGTCATAGTTGGAGGTCATTTGATGTGTACATAAGGTTAAATTGGTCAGATCTTCATTCTACATGTCAATTTGAAATTCGTTGCACAAACTCTTAAGCTGTGCAACCACCTAAACCATTCGCTTGTCCTATTAAAATATCTTTGAGGTGCTTTGATGTGATATTTGGGTTTAAATTAGTCCATTATTATGTTATACCCATTTCATGTCGATCCTGCTTGAGAAGACCCCAAATCATTATGCACTGCGCAAAGTCATGTAGGTGCAATTGCATAATGAATAGAGGATCAGGACATTCAGTTTTGTTTGAAGGTTTTGACAGATTGGAGAATGGTATGGAAAATTCCATGAGTTTATCAATATGATTACGTGGTACTAGTGTTGCATTTAAAGCTTCTTTTTGCAGTTCTAAGATGTACTAGGGTTTTGAAGCTTCGATGATCAAATCAATTCTTGGGAGTAAGATAATCATTTCAGAGATGTTGGATCATGTTTTTACATGTTGTTTATATAGAAAAAGGAATCCAACATTGAAACTTGAACCAACCTTAAATAAACAAGATGGAAATGAAGTTATTGCGCAAATTTTGCAGGGCATGTTGTGCAAATTCTGGAAATGATTGTTTTAGCAGTCAACTTCAAGCTCATTTTATGAAATACTAGAGAATATGTTTGAGGAACCCAGAGAGGGTTTTTTCAAGAACAAACTAAATAAAAAAAAACTCTCTCATATTTTTAACATGTGTTATATTTTGGGATTTTTGAATGAATCTTTACAACCCATCTTTGCAAATTTAAGCATTTAATGATTTCATGTTTTAGTCATCATATTTTGGTGCATATTTCAACAAGCTAGTGAGGAATTTTTTAAAACCCAAAGAGGTTTGTGTCAATAACAGACTCAATAACAAAATTGTCTCTCAGGTTTTGAAGAGGTATCATGGATTGGAATATATGAAATGATATTTGAGGCCTATTTTACATCATTTCACCAAGTTGGATTTCTTGTAGGTTACTATTGCGCAACTATGATAGAGTGTCCAAAATGTGTCCATATCATCATGGAGAGGATAGAAGAGGTGCCACGTTGTTGATTTTTTAGGATAACCATCGTTTTGTCTACATAATTACCAACAACCCTTCGACCATTGGCCCTTCTGGATACCAGAAGGGAACACAACGCATAGAGTGTGTTGCGCAGTCTCACCCGATATGGCTTCAATGGGTGGTTGTATGACTCTGTTGTCTTCAACCATGGGATGGGATGTGCTTCTCTCTCATGGGAATTACATCTACTCAACTGCTATCCCTCGAATACCCATTTGTTATACTAACCCTAGTTGGATCTCAGTTTTTACGAGTGACACCACTATTCCAACAAAACTTCACTAACCATTATAACATCATATACCGAATGAAATATATTCATTTAATGCAACATAATATTCATATCCAAATACGAACTATGAAATTCATCCATTTAGTGTTGTTCTACATATTTCATTAGTCTATCCTTAGTGTGCAATATTATTTCCTTTATCATGTTAACATGTTCATAATAAAACGCATTAAATAAAATACAATGACAAGTAATTCAAACATTCACACATAAACTAGATATACCATGGTTCACCCCCTCCTGGGGATACGTCCACAAAGATGACTCACTTTACTTATTTATTAATCTTTCTACAAAACCCAGTGACGCGCACCGTACATCTCTTCCTCTATTACAAAAGATCTCCACAGATCATGACAGTCTTCACAAAACAGAGAAATTCTAACCAACCAAGAAGCCACCAACCCTTTCTACAGTCCTAATACATTCTAATTATACAAAAAATGGGACAAAGCCCTTACAAAAAACCCTAACCCTAAGTGGATTAGGTTTGTCTACTTTCCAACTCAATCAATCTTGGATGGTCCATGATCCAATTGTTCTCCAAGTCAGTGCTTGTACACTTTCCAACTACTCCGCAACAGTTTTCCACTGTGTAACTAATTTTCCTTGACGTTTGTTTTCCTCTGTTTCTGGCACTCTATTTCCTTTGTTTCTAAAGCACTCCCCATTTTCTGGTGCAACATTATAATTTATTATTTTTTCCTTGATTCCTTTAAAACTTCCTTGGTTTTCTCCCAAAATTGGTCTGTGCCAGCAGGCCCCCAACACTGGCATTGTTACTCGTCCCGACTCACTCAGTGACTCATACATCTTTCAGTGCTTTTGTTAGTGCCTCATACATCTTTGTTTCTTGATGGAATTGACCCTGATCCTAGTTGCTCTTTTTTCCATGGATTCTACATTCTACACAGTGACTGGAGGTTTCAATATTTATCCACCCTCTAAGCCTATTTTCTATAATTTTAATTTTACGCATCGATATCCATGACCAAATACTCAGCCTTTTCCTGTAGAGGCTCCAACTGATCATTCCTTGAAATATTCTCTTCTTGCACTGCCTCTTCTTCTAAATGTAGACTCTGTCAATGTTTCATGGAAACTTGCACAAGAGACCTAGATAAAGCATACACAAACAAATATTATCAAGAAATAGAAGAGAGATACACAATGAAGAATGAGAGTCAATGCATATTATGTTCGAATCAATGAGTGAGCGATCGATCTTCACTCATATAGGCAATGACATCCTATAATTAGGAATGCATGCATAATAGTGATGGTCTAAGATTAGAAAGTCTAAAATAGAACTAGTCAGTTAACTCCCACTGAACTAGTGTTACTCCCACTACACTAGTGTGATGAAAATAGAAATTTTTCCAACACCCCCCCTAAACATCACTATGGAGTAAAAAATGAGTCCCAACTACTAGGCCATTTTAGGTACTCATGTACAATGCAACTAATGAACACTGAATAAAAATGAGGAAAGAGGGAAAACCACGCGGGAACAAACCCCCCCCTTCAAAGATAATGTATCAAAAGAAGAAATGGAAGTTGCTAGGAAACTGTGTTCTTCACTGCAAGACAATCCCACAAAGTCTGAAAATTTTTCTCAATGAATGTCTTGGTGAATATTGCATCTCAGTCTATTCAGAGGAAGCACAGAACTGCAAATCAATGATTCTGTCATGTACTAAATCTCCAATGAAATTCATGTGGACCTCAATGTCTTTGGTTCGCTGTCGTTGTACTAGATCTCCACAAAATCTTAGTGTACTTTGATTTTCACACCACATGATAGTTAGATAGTGAAACTGGATACCAATCTTGGTAAGGAACTATTGAAGAAAAAGTGTTTGAATGACACAATTGACTACTCCTCTATACTCAGCCTTTGGGGAAGATAAATCAATGGTTGATTGTTTCTTACTTGACCAACAAATTGGGCTTGACCCTAAACTGAGAGTGTACCCAAACATCCACTTGCGATTTGTCCTATCAACATACCAATCTGAATCTGTGAAGCCTATGAGATCTAATGCACAACCAGTTTCATAGTGAATCCCATAACTCATGGTGCCCTGAACATATCTCAGGATGTGCTGTGTATCCTTCTAGTGCAGATCATGGGGTTCTTGCATGTATATGGAAACTTCTCCTACCACTTATGATATATATGGAAGGGTGTGTATGAGATAAATAAGAATCCCCACCAGTTATTGATACAAAGTTCTATCCACTAATGGTGTATCCTCAGGATTCTCAAGTCTGATCCCAAATAAGAAGGGCGTAGGTGCAAACATGCAGTCTTTCATGTGGAATCTATCCAGAAGATCCCTTACATACTTATCCTTAGAAATTTTTATGCCAAAATCATCCTGATTGATCTCAAGACCAAGAAAGAAGTGTAGTGTACCCATGTCCGTAATAGAGAACCTATCATGCAAAATATCTTTGACCGAATAAATGTTTGAAGAAGAGCTACCAATGATCAAAATATCATCAACATAGAGTACTAATATCATCACAGATTCATTAGTCCTCAACATGTAAACATGGGAATCAGATTTACATCTAACAAAATCATGTGAAAGCAAGTAAGAATCCATCATTGCATACCATGCTCTAGGTGCCTTCTTGAGGCCATAGAGAGACTTCTTCAGTATGCATACTAAAGATGAGTTTTGAATGAACCCCTGTGGTTGATCCATGTATATCTCCTCTGAAGGGTCACCATGAAGAAAACCATTATTCACATCCATCTAGTGAACTTCCCATCCTTTGGCTACAGCAATGGCTAGAGCCAATCGAATGGAGTCCATATTTTCTACATGAGAAAATTTCTCATCATAATCTATCCCATGAATTTACTGACATCCTTTTGAAACTAATCTAGCCTTGTACCTACTTAGTTGACCATATGCTACTCTCTTGGTCCTGTAGACCCATTTTCATCTAAAGATTTTCCTCCCTGGTGGAAGTGGAACTAGATCTCAAGTCTGATTCTTTAGGAGAGATTCATGCTCCTCCTGCATGGATTCTTCCCATAGTGGATTGCCAACAACCTCACTATAGGTATGTGGATCAGAAGATTGAGCCATACAACAATGCACGAGCATCGTTGGTTCAGAAGATGAAATTACATGAGAAGGATCCACATGCTGAGATGGAGTCCTCCTCGAATCCAATGGATCCCTTGCAAGGTTTCATGTTGCCTGAAGTGTGGATTGCGCCCACTTGGGAATTTGCTGAAGCTCTAATAGTACTATCTCCTCATTTGGTTTTACTACCTACCCATCTGCATGTACAAAGTCTTTTGAATCTATGTCTGAATATGTAGCATCTGAGTGTGTGGAATCATCATCTCTGATGTCTGGAACTGATGGAAGAACAAGAGTTTCTGCATGTTGCATTGTAGGTGAATGCAGAGGACTCTCCTCAAACTGAACAATGTGCTCAATGATGAGTCAATCTATAGATGGATCAATCAATTTGTACCCCTTCACATCATCTGGATATCCCACAAATATGTAAGGTGTGCTTTTTGGATCTAAGGATTTCCACTTTTCATAAGGAATATGGGCCCATGCTCTAGATCCAAAGATGTGGAAGTGTGTGACATCTAGTTTGTCACCTGTCCAAGACTCAAAAGGTGTCTTATCCTCAACAGATCTATGAGGTGATTTGTTCTATATGTAAGCAACACATTTAAGTGCCTCAGCCCAAATCTTGGAAGGAAGTGCATGAAACATGCAACTGGTCATCTCCTTGGGAGACTTGTTCTTCCTTTCAGCAACTCTATTTTTTTTTGGAGTGTATGGAACTGTGTGTTGGAACTGGATACTGGCTTCACGAAAAACATTCTGAACATATTTGTTGATATACGCCCCCCCATTGTCTGTACGAATGATATTGATTTTCTTCCTAGTTTGTGTCTCTACTAGAGATTTGAAGTATTTGAGATGCTCAAAAACTTGAGAATTTTGTCTAAGAAAATAAACCGAAGTATAGCGTGAGTAATCATCAATAAATGTAATAAAATACCTTGCTTTGTTGATGGACAGATTTGGAAATGGACCCATGAGATCACTGTGAACTAGATTCAAGGAAGAGGAGGGTCTCCTTGCCTTCCCCTTTTCAAATTTCTCTTCAGGATGCTTCCCAAGAATGCATCCTTCGCAAACCCTTTCAGGAAATTGAATGTTTGGCAAGCCTTTGACCATTCATTGTTTGTAAAGTCGATGCATGTACCTAAAGTTTAAATGACCAAATATTTCATGCCATACTCTACTACTATCATTAGCATGTGTAAGTAGCAAAGAGGATTCATAGTCAATAAACCTAGTGAAATTATACAATCATGATTTGTGATCTACCTCACCAACTGCAATAATGGAATTGTCATGCATGTCAAGTACAACAACTGAATCTGATGTAAATTCAACCCTTTTACCTGTTTGAGTGATCTGATAAACTGAGAGAAGATTTATAGAAATCTTTGGAACATGTAAAACATTCTGAAAACTTCCATTAGAAAGTTCCACTCTTCCCTCTCCTACAACTTCTATTGGAGTATCATCCCCCATGAGAATAGGAGGTCCAGAGCACGAACTCAAATAAGTAAAAACTTCCTCTTTAGCTACCATATGACGTGATGTCCCAGAATCTATAATCCATGAATTAGATGAGGAATTAATTGCAACCAAAGCATCATGATTACCTTTCTTAGGTGCATGGTCTTCTTCCTTCTTCTTCTTCTTGGCTCCTTCAGGAATCAAGTCTCCAAGGTTATTCTTTTGAAGAAACTGTGTCATAAGATCAATCTGCTTCTTCATTCATGTGGATTATTCATGATTTGTTTTATCGCAATATGTGCACTTATTTCCCTTCTTCTTCTTCCCTTTGGAATTTGAATAATATTTGGAACCTGAAGAATCCTTGAAGGGTTTGGAATATCCCTCCTTATTTGACTTTGGATGTAATAGCTCCTTTCGTTTCTGCTTCGATTTTTTATTAGATGACCCTTTTTCATAATGCATGGTGAGTGCATGTGCTTTGGGATATTTCATGAGCCCCATTTGTACTAGTTTTGTCTTCTCTTCTGTGAGAGACTCAATGAATTGAGCCATCCTAGGAATTTTCCAATTTGCGCCCAAAAGACATCTAGCACAATGGAAATTGGAGACATATACAACATATTTTGGTCCTATCTTGGCCAAGATTGTTAGAATAATTTGTTTCTCTTGTGTAGACTTGTCAATAGCACATTCACCCAAGCTCAAAATCAAATATTTAAATTTATTAAATAAATCATGTATATTATCAAAACTTTTAGCATCTAAGGTATTCAACTCTACCTCAAGCATATGACCTCGCATCTCATCCTGCTTTCCAAAGAGTCCTTCCAAGGTGGTCCAGATATCATTTGGATTCTTGCATGAGGAAACATGAAACCATAGATCACTGGATATTAACGTAAGAAGTAATCACGTGGCCTCATCCTTACGGTTCTACCATCTGGTCTTCTCAAGTGTCGATGTAGGTTTTGTTTCTGTCACCATCGTCAAATTATACAATCCTTTTCTTTTAAGTTGGAATGCATCTTTCGTATTTCATTCAAAATAGCTATACAATGTGCATATTATCAATAGAATTGATTGAATAAGTTTCATCACCTCCATCCTACTATTGATTCTGAAAAGATCCTGAAAACCCAGATCGTGGATTCTGAGATATGACTAATAATGCTATGACAACTATAAATATTATAAAAACAACTATGTCTCCTAAAATATGATGTGGGTTTTGGATATTTTTGGTGAGCATGATAATCCCTATGTTATATGTCTCTGGTAAAAATTTCAGCTCGACCCAGATCGCGAATTTTTAGATATTGCAATTTCAATGCAGAAAACTAGTTTTTGGAGGGTTGTTGAATCGTAGCACCCTAGAGAAGGGTACAGTGTGACGATGATGAATTGTCACACCCTAGTGAAGGACACATTGTGATGATTGTCAAAAACTAAATCGTCGCACCTCAGATGAAGAATATAGTGTGACGACATCGCACCTTGGTTGTGTATAGGTCGCGACGATGCGACTGTCGCACCCTTCGACAGGAATAGGCCATGACGATTCCAATCGTCGCACCTTTCAATACAGATAGGCCGCGATGATTCGAAAAAATAGGTTTACTCAAGGAATATTTCGCTCTTCTCTAACTTTTCTGGGTTTCTCCAAGCAACTCGGCTCTAATACCATGTCAGTGTTTCATGGAAACCTAGACAAGAGACTTATCTAAAGGATACACAAACAAAGCTTATCAAGAAAAGGAAGAGAGATACATAATGAAGAATGAGAATCAATGCATATTATGATATAATAAATGAGTGAGTGATCTTCACTAATATAGGCAATGACATCCTATATTTAGGAATGTATGCATAATAGTGATGGTCTAAGATTAGAAAGTCTAAAATATAACTAGTGAGTTAACTCCCACTGAACTAGTGTTATTGCCACTGAACTAGTGTGCTGAAAATAGAAATTTCTCCAACACACTCTTCATTTCTGCAGTTGTCTTAAATTTTTTAGGAAGTGACATTGTCTTTTGTCTCTGTTTCAATTCTTCCATTGCTACGTGCACCCTATCCTCCTTTTCTTGCAACTCCCGTGAGCTTCCATCTTCTTGTAATTATGTCCACAGTTGGCCACTTCTCTCCAACATATTTCTCATATTATGTATAGCCTGGGCTATATTCTCTACAAATTCTATTTTGTATTGATCTCGTTGCACACTTACTTCTAAAAAAGAAGTGGGTAATGTGCACTTCTCCTACTCCTTTATTTGTCTCTTATACTTATCCAATGCCTGAGCTATTTTCTTCATCTTTTCTTCTGATGATACCTCCTTTGATCTTGTACTATCTAGGATGGTTAGAAACACTGTGTCAATGTGTGTCTCCATATATTCAACATTTTGTTGTGCTAACTTCTTTTCCTTCCCTTCCTAACTAATTACTTCCTTCAATGTGATGTTATCATCCTGTGCTTTCAGTAAATTTATCGCATCCGACTTTGCCCTAGAATGGATTTTCTGTGTGACACTGATCTGCAATTTGTACAATGCCTTTATTGGGATCTTGGGAAATTCCAAGTCCATTGTATCTATCTCATTTAGAGTCTTATATTCCACCTCCTCATCAATGTATAACATATCAAGTGTTATCATGAAATTTGTGCTCTCCTCCGCTATGATATGCATTGTTTCCCCTGCTTGCCTTCCTTCCATAGTTTTTACCAGTGTTTCTTTCTATTGATGCTCTTTCATGATATTTAAATCTTCCAGAAATTTTTTTACCTTCTGCACCTGCTCAATAATTGAAGTCCTATTCTTCTCGACATTCTCCCAAGCCTTTGATAGCTAATATTCAATGTTTGTAGCTACTAATTTGACATCCTCTTATGTCAGTAATGTGTGAAGTGGTGTCCTATGGGACTTTTTATTCTTCCTTGACCCACTTTCTTGCTCCCATGTTCTCTTAATTTGGGAATCTTCTGGCTCAAATGTATTTGGAATGTTCGTATCCACCCCTATCTCTTGTCGAACTTATTCTTCCACAAGTATATCATGTGTCTTTGTCCTCACTTTTTTTGTGTGCACATGTTCTCTTATATCTTTCGGTGTCTTCCCTATGTGCAGTGGATCTTGCGTGGAACCACCCTATGATTTATTCTGTGTCCTTCATTTATTTTGAGGTCGATTCCTTCCCCCCACTTGGCCTTGTGTTGTATTCGTATTTTTTCTCACACCATTTCTACCGGTCTATTGCGCAGGGAATTTTATGTCCTGCGTCCGATTCTGTATTGTTGGCACTCTCCTTGGACTTACTGGCACCTTCCATTCATCAAGACAATCCTGGACATACATTTGGATATCTTGTGTCATCATGCAGTAGCTTAATAGTAACCATTCCTTTGATGGATCCATCTTCACCTGCAACCACATATTGTGGTGTGTGGAATGAAATTTAGCAATCTATCCAAACTCTTGGACTATCTAAGGTGAAATACTCCATGTGTTGGCTAAGTGATCCTATATCTATGAAAGGTATAGTGAGAATGTGTCAATGTTCACCTTCTTCTTCATCGGGTTTGTTTTGCTCCTTAAGGAAGTGTATCGGCCTGTGCCACACTTTCCTAGTCTTTGAACAAACACAATATATATTGGTTCTTTCCAACCTACCACTGCAATGAGGATGAGTAGCCATGAGTAGTGGAACTCTGAGCCCCAGTATTTTGTATCCTTATAGTCCTCCAGGAAGGAATTGAGAAAATAAGGTGTCCACTCATCACACTCCCCTTCGCGCACTGCGCTGCAGCTGCTACCACCCCTGACGACACTTCTTCCTTCCTGCATTTCCTCATTAACTTACACCTTAAAAAACTTGTGGTGAACATTTTTTCCAGATCATTTATGTCGTTGATATTTATCCCCCTATTCTCTCTATTTGTGACATATTTCACTTTAATTTCATCAGAAATAGTCTTTGCCTTAGTCATGTCCTCCATATACTATTATGTCTTCTCCCCATCCATGGGTATCCCAGTAATTGCTTCTATTAAGTCCACATTGATAGGCATTGGCCTATCCATCCATAAGATACTTCCATGCACCCTTTCTAGGAGTGGTTTCACACATTTGTTAATGTATTTACTGCACCCAAAGTGTGGTATGTCTAATAATTTCATTATTCTTAATGTGTTATAGATCCCCATAATCCACTGCATGGGCTTCGATAGTGGCGCACCTCATGGGACCTCTCCTTTACATTCCATGTAATTGTGCTGCACCAAATACGGGAATTTGATGGTGTCTTCTACGTTGTGTTCTGAGTACTTCATACTGTTCACACCTCTTATCATTTCATCATCTGATTTCACTCCATTTGGAATATTTGGAATTACAATTGTCAATTCTACATGTGCACGTAGTATCCCTTGCACACTGCTTTCATCCTGAGCTTTCTTTCTCCCTTACGGGGATGACACCCTGACCTCAGGTATTCCCTCTTGCTATGTGTGTTGTTCTTTTTCCAACTCTGGGCTCTACTCTGTTGAACCCATCGCTTGTTCTTCTTCATGTGGTCCTTTTTCTCTCAATGTGTCAGAATCTGTCCTTTCTGCATATTTCTCAGGCTGGTCGACCTCTTGCGATGGGTTTTCTTCCTCCTCCACCTATGTGCTATGCGGTACATACTTTGGCATATGTATTTCATCCACGTCAACTATTGTCATCATCCCTTATGTCCCTGTTTGTGTCTCCCGAGTGCTACTTCTCGTGTTTTGACCAATCCTACTCAACGCTGCTACTCGTTGTGGCAACATCTTGCTAGAATCTGAATTGTTGTGCTACAAATCTCAACCTTCTGTAAAGAATTCTCACTCTCTTTCACTTAGGGTTTCTTCTTCATTCTTCTCCTTATCTAAAAACACAAATTATAAAATTTTCCCCCTTTTTCTAACTTGACAGTGGGACAACTTACTGACATCTATTCTACACTGACAATTTTCGCTTCTTCACTTTTTCGTGCGAGGTGCACTTTTGTACCTATCATCTACTTTCCAACATGCAATGTCTTCAACACTGGTTTTTCTTCAGTGCACTATTAATGCTAAAAGTTCTATTACATCAAAACCTTATAGTATTCTCCTCTCCTTTTGTCTTTTTATTACCTTTCTTATTTTTATGGATTTTTGTCTTTTTCTTCTAACATCTACTATATAGAATATGTACAATCATACCTCTTTTTTAATTTTTTACCTTAGGTTGTTAGGTCGAATATATTGATACAGTTTAAGTTGACTGCCATGCACCGGTCCTCTGAGTTTCTTCCCTACAAGATCTTTCAGTTTCATAACACCTCCATTTTTTATGGCCTCTACCTGATAAGGCCCTAACTAGTGCATCTTGAACTTCCCATGGTTTTCTAGATACCTGATGTCATAGAGGAAAACTAAATATCCTTCCTTAAATATTTTCTTCTATATGTGCCTATCATTCCAAGATTTTTCCTTCACTTTCTGTACTTCCTGGTGAAATCCTGCTATAATTATGTCTTCTTCCATGTCCATCAACTGATCCAATCTTACCCGCGCAACACCTTCTTCTTCCATGTTGGTGATCATTGTAATGCGCAGACTAGGTAATAAAAAATCCAATGGAACCAGTGCTTCCTTCCCATACACCAATCTGTATGGTTTATGTCATGTAAGCTTCTTGCAGGTAGTCCTATTAGCCCAAAACACTACTGCTACATTCAAATCCCAATCATCCCTATTCACATTGAAAATCCTTATCAATGCATTTTATAGAATATTGTTAAAAGATTCTACTATACCATTCTCCTGGGGATGGTAATGTGTGATCTTCTAATTATGTATCTCGATTTCTTCTGTCAAAAATCTGATTTTACTATTAATAAGATGAGTTCCCTAATCACTCAACAAATTTTTGGGACATCCAAATCTGGTCACCACGTTCTCAAAGAGAAATTGCACTACATTTTTTGTGATGCAATCCTTCAGTGGGGATGCTTCTGCCCATATGGTTAAATATTTTGTCGTAGTGATGATGTATCTGGATCCTGACCTCCTTGCTAGTGATTTAATGGGTCCAATGAAATACGCATCCCATTTACCAAATACCTGTAAAGTTACTTGGGGCATAAGTTGCATTTCATCCCTTCTGGATGGTTTTCCCACCCTCTGATAGACATCACAGGTTTGACATTATTCCTTTGTGTCCTTGTTTACATTAGGCCAGCATAATCATGCACGTAACACCTTCTTTGTTGCAGGATTTCCTACATAGTTACCTCCATCTTTACCTTCATGTGCTTCTGCTAATACCATGGAGCGTTCATGCTCCATCACACATCTTCTCAGAATTCGATCTGCACCTTACTTGTATAAATGAACTTCAATTAGTTTATAGTCTACAACGAGCACTACCAACTTTTTTTTTCTGTGCAACAATAAATTCCTTGGGAGCCATTCTTGTGCTAAAAGATCCAACAATGTCAACAAAATAATCATCAACAATATGAACATAAAATAATTTAACATCAGGAAAATTCTCATTGAAGTTCTTTGGCTCCTCTCCATTAGTAATTCTTGACATATGATTTGGTCCTGCATTCATCTTCCCTAGTTTTACTATGATTTTGAAATCAAATTTCTGAAACAATAACAACCATCTACAGATCCTCCCCCCCAACATTGGCTTGTTAACTAGGTACTTTAAAGAAGAATGATATCTAAACATCTTAAAATGTTGACCCAATAAATAATGTATGAACTTCTGTAGGGAATATACCATAGCCAGACCTTCCCTTTATGTAGTATTATAGTTCTTCTCAGACTCAGACAATTTTAGACTAGCAAAATATATTGGGTGATCAATGTCTCCTTCACCTAGTTGTGCCAAAACGACTCCAAGTGCAATGGATGAAGCATACGCATGCACATGAAATTATTTTTTCCAATATAGAAATCTTAGAATTGGTGATGTCACGATCTTCTCTTTTAGTATGTCCAATCTCTCTCGACATTCATTGTTCCACTAAAAATTGATGTCTTTATTCAGTAACTTCTCCATGCGTGCAACGATCTTTGCATAGTCATTTATGAATTTCCTGTAGTACCCTGTGTGGTTGTTGGCAATAGGCCGAAGTGGAAAGAAGGATGATCGTGGGGAAATAAAGTGTCTAGACAGTCAAGCAACACCTGGAAGGAAACACAACACATGTGCATGCAAGAAAGCGTGCACAAGGAAAATGACAGCTGGAAGGAAGAACATCACGCGCACACGAGAGGAAGACCTAACAATGGTAGGGTTAGGGTTTTGATAATGTATTGCAATGGATGAATATCCAAAGATGTATAAATATCGATACTGAGGTATTATAGAGGGTTCACAGATTTTGTAGTTGTGTTGATTTAGTTAGTATTTCGGCTTTTGTAGTTTTTGGCATATAGTAGTTATGCATGAGCGGAGGCGATAGGTAATATTTTGTTGTATGAGATATTTTGTAAGTTGTTGAGCTAGAGGAGATGAGAGAAGGCAGATCTTGAGGATTAGATCGCAAGCTGAAGATCCTGGTGAGATCTAGTTCGCCTCATATAGACCTTACCCATTAAAGTTATCTTGAGTGAGACCGCACAACGCATTCTATGTGATGTGTTGCCTTCTGTTTTACCGGGAGGGACGATAGTTTTAGAGGCTTTTTTGGAAACCCAAAACACATGAACCTTGGGTCAATAACTCAGAAATTATATAAGAAGAGTTAACCAACAAATGGTTCTATTTCCATAGGTAGGAACAGGAGAGGATTGAGTAGAGGAGATAAGTCGAGAATCTATCATAGATGGATTAAGAAAGGGTTAGGGCATAGACCAATGAGCCATTAGAAGGGAATGTTGAGATCGTGGAATCCCACAAAAGAAGATATTGAAATATGGTTGAGACGAAAAGATCTAGAGTTTGCACAGAAAGACAATAGAAACCCTAGAATAGCACCTCGCAAATATTTTGAGAAATAAGTGTTTACTGATTTTCACGAAGTCTTTTTCTATGATTTTCCATGTCTACTGTAGGAGTGGATACTAATATTGAAGGATAACCATGCAATGAACTAGATTCGACAGTTATATTGGACCCCAGTACATATTGAGCAGTTACAACAGGTGAACAACAAATTCACCTGTGCAATAGACTTCTATCTTGACATTATTGTGGCAATCTTCATAATCGAGTTTGCAGTTGACACAGCGAAATCATATAGTGCAGTGGAGCACAAATTTATACGTGGATCGTGAGGAAGTTACATTTGATCATTGTATACTTCTATTAAGATACTGATATATAACAAAGGTGTAATGACAATGGAATCGGATAACTAAACTTCCCTGCATGCATGGGGGAAGGGGGGAAGCACTGACAAAGAAAGGAGAAATGGAAGGAGGTAAGGATAAAGGAAAGAGGGAGGAGGAACCATTGGACCTAATCATGATGGACTATGACCAGATCAAGTGGATCTTGGTGTCAATGGGAAAGACGTGTAGTGGAATACCCTACCAATACAAATACCAAGACGAGACACATAGCTGCGAGGGAAGGATTAGTGAGTGATGAGGAATATGTAGAGGATCTTTGGGATATGGACCAGATTGAGGAAATTCTGCATGCAACATATGAGAGAAATACGAGAGGTCCAAGACTAGGAGGAGAAGGAATCCATCCTATCCATATTAATGTCAGTGTGGAACCCATAAATCCATGTGTGACTAATACACCAAACCGAACGCCATTATTTAGACAACCGAATTTTGGAGGAATTTTGATAGTAGGAAGTACATTTGCAGAAGGAGCGAAAACTGGGAGAGTTAGTTCAACTAGCACTAGTCACGTATCTACACCGCGAGGAGGTAGTAGTTCAACATTCAAAATGGTTGAACAAGATCCCACCATCGGGTTACCATAATTTTGGGGAGAAGTAGCATGAAATCCTGAGAAGAATTTGTTCATTTGTGCAAAGATTCGGTAATCAAAAAAGATCACTGACGAAGATACCAAAATCGCACAGCTAGCTATTATGCTAAGATACCACACACTAGACTGGTACATGAGTCTAGACACAAATAGTTCCCCTCGGACAACAAGGAAACTGACAGACATTAAAAATTTACTGATAAATGATTTCCAGAATCCAAGCTCAGAGGATCAGTACATGAACGAGATCTTCGAAATAAGACAGAAACCAGGAGAGTCTATGTGGGATACTTATCAAATATTCAAGCGAATAAATGGAAAGTTAAAATATCTCATGACCAAGATGCAGCATCGGCACCTATTTGTCAACTCATTACTCCCACATTTGAAATACCTTTTATGACAACATAAATTTTAGACATAGGAAGAGGCTCTATAGGAATCCCTGCAACTGGAAGAAATCCATTACCAGAAGACATACCCAGCTATTGATGAACCAAAAGAGGATTTGAATAATCTAACATTTCAGCTGAAACAAAATAAGAACAAGGACAAACAAGAAGTTTTTTGGTTTACCACATGTAGGACAAAAGGACAACACAAGAACGAATGTCCAACATTCGTGTGGTATATGGTAGCAGGAATGCCTAATCTGTTACCACCAGGAGGAATATGGTGTGAAATCTGCAAAAACCTGGGTCATGACCCTTATCACTACACAATGATGCAGAAATACCAGACATTCCCAAAGATCTCATATTGCACCTTTTTCAAGTCAGTAAGCCACGATGACAAAGATTGTAGAACTATGGAGTTAATGTGAGAAAGGACATCAAATGCATAGAGGGTACAGGCCGAAATGATGACTAGGCAAGAAGCATCATAGTTCAATGAAGTCCCAGCTCGATACAACACTGTGCAATATAAGTATAATATTGCACAACAACCATACAATAATGCAGAATTGCAGTACAATATTTCACAACCCTAGTAAAATACTGCACAATACAATCAAGAACCTCAGTCTAACATGTCACGATGAGATCGAGCAGGCTATAGAGGAGGAGGACGAGCCAAAGGAGGTTTCAGATAGGGTAGAGGACCAGTAGTATGTCATAATTGTCAACAATCGGTACACTATGCAAGGGAATGTCTACTTCCACCAACGACTTGTATGTATTGTCACGCATCAGATCATGACACAGAAGAATGTCTGACACTACTAGTAAATATTTAGGAAAAGAGGAACCAAAACAACTAGAACGTTCAGTGGATTTAGACTGAAGCAAGGGATTAAGAAAGAAACATCAACATAGTTACTCGCAAAGGAGCTAAAATAGGCACTGATGCAGTTCGACAAGAACCAGTGCAGAACCAATGGGTAAATAAGAACACTAAACCAAGGAACCAGTTCAACATGCAGAAGGGGAAGGATATCTTTAAGTAAGCCAGACAAGAATTTCAGAAGGAGGACATAACTTCGAATTCAACTATCTGACATAACAAGGAAGCACCAGAATATGAGATGCATCCATCATTGGATCATACCAATGAGATGCAACGCATGGGACAAGTAAGTACAATCAAAGGATTTTTTCAATCATGTGTAAAAGTATTAAATGATCCACCATCTGTGAAAATACTGCAAAATATACTAGAAAAATGTAGCAAGGAGATGAAAGAAAATCTAGAAACAAAAATAGTTAATCACCTACACAGAAGAAGAAGAACCAGTAGGGAGTTCATACTGAATGTTGACATTGAAGATTTTAAAATGGGAGACATTATACTAGATCTAGGATCTGAAGCTAATGTATTACCAAATAACACATGGAAGTGCATGGGAGAACCAACATTAGGATACTCACCTGTTCAATTGAAACTAGAAAATCAGCACAGAGTCTTACCAATTGGTAGACTGAAAGGAGTGATAGTAGATATCGATGGAGTATGCACTAAAGTAGACTTTGAAGTCATTTAAATAGTATATGACACAACACCTTACCTAGATTTTCTTGGTCTGGATTGGGCATTTGACAACTAGACCATAATCAACTTGAAAACTAGGAAAATGACATTTGAATGAGGAGAATATAGGGTCATTGTGCCATTAGATCCATCCGAAGGGGAGAGGTTTGTAGAACTTACTTGCCTAGACCTAGAGGAAATCAACCAGATGTACAGAACAACTACGTGCAATGAGGATTATGTAAACCCAACTGTAGATGGGGCACTCAGTTGGCGGAGCTTTACTTCCTGTGCAACAAAATCAAACATCGGTTTAGAGAACTGGAAGCAAAGGTTACATGAATTATCCATGGGAATATGTGAAAGAATAGACCGCGTAGTAAGATGGGTAGGCACAAAAATCGAAGAACCACCCAGCTTCCACAAAATAATGACTTGGAAACACTCTTGACACAGTATGAATACATAGTGTTAGAGAACCAGAGACTGTTAGCACTTGATATAGCACTCAAGTCCACACCTGCAAGATGTTGGGGTGCGCACAAGGAGACCATCACATATTGGTATCAATGTAAGAGGATACTACACATAAGGTTTGGCACCGAACATAAAAACAACAAACAACGGAAGTATGATGGACATGGGGTAGAAGCAGAACACTTGGAGGAGTGTATAATGCTATGGAAAATGACATCCCTAGAAGAATGGCCTCATCACTTCATACACACTTTCAAGGGCATACCAGTGAACTAGTATACAGACTAGGAGTTGGGAAAAGGAACTGTGACATGGATGGCATTGCAACATAATTTTACCGTCACATTTTCATTCAAACATGAAAACCCCAACATAGATGCATCTCTAAAATAGATAAGAGGAGTAATATTTATCAAAGAACCAGATATAAAATTTATCACAGAAGAGAAACAACAGAATAAATGGATAGTTAAGGAACTGTTGGCATGCTATCATGTGAAAGAGGAAGAACGGTATGAAGATGATCCGTGCAATATTCAGATTGAAGAGGAAGAATGTGAAAGAGAGGTGGAAGGTCCACCCATAGAATCAAAATTCATTTCCGCAACAATCAAAGTAAATAAAGTCAACATTGGGACAACCGAGAATCCCAAAATGGCCAGCATTGGAGACTACTGGAATGAGAAAATAGTAGAAAGCATCACAGAGTTGTTGCGCAAATACATAAACTTGTTTCCCACAACCTTTACAGAGATGAATGGTATAGAAGAAGAATTAAGAGAGATGAAGATACCACTCAGACCAGAAGCAAGATCAATCAGGCAGCGACAATATAGTCTGAACCCCATATACAAGCAGAAATTCAAAGCTGAGATCAACAGGATGCTCAAAGTCGGCATCATAGAACCGGTTGAAGAGTTAGAATGGATAATTCTGATGGTAGTTTAGGACAAGAAGAAAGGAGGGATCAGGATATGAATCGACTTGAGGAAGTTGAACAATGCATGCCTACATGACCCATGCCCTACACCTTTCACAGACAAAGTGTTAGAGAACGTAGGAGGACATAAAGCTTACTCATTCACTGATGGATTCTCAAGCTACCATGAGATCATGATAGCACAAGAAGACAGATACAAGACCATGTTCGCGATAGAATGGGGATCTTACCAATACATAGTCATGACATTTGGACTAAAGAATGCACCAGCAATATTCTCTAGAGTGGTCATCGCAGCATTTAAAGAATTCATCCATCAGTTTCTTGGAGTATACCTGGATGATTGGACAGTATATAGTCTATTAAAAAACCATGTGGAATTTTTACGGCTGATGTTAGAAACATGTACATAGTGCCAGATATCACTAAACATAAATAAATGCATATTCGAAACACTGTTTGGGATACTATTGGGCCACATAGTATGCAAACAAGGTTTACTAGTAGATCCTGCAAAGATTGTAGTCATTGTTAACTTACCACCACCAAAAACAGTTCGTCAGCTAAGAGTGACATTGGGACACATAGGTTACTAAAGAAAATTTATCAAAGGATATGCAGAGATTAATGCAATGATGGAAAATCTAATAAGAAAGGATACAAAGTTTCAGTGGAACGATGAGTGTCAACACAGTCTGGATACCTTGAAGGAAAATATGGCTATCGTGTCGATATTAGTATTTCCAGACTGGGAGAATACATTCCATGTCCATGTAGACGCATCAGCGATAACACTTGGAGGTATCTTGGCACATCCAGGAGCAGGAGACTTCGATCACCCGATGGAATTTGTGAGAAGAAAGTTATCAGACTCTGAACAGAACTATAACACGACAGAAAAAGAAGGCCTAGCTATGGTCCATGCACTGCAAAAGTTCAGACATTACTTATTGGGGAACCACTTTAATATGTTCACATATCACTCATCCCTAAAATATCTAGTCAACAAGCCAATGTTGGGGGGGGAGAATATGTCAATGGTTACTACTATTTCAAGAATTTTTCTTTGAAGAAATAGTCAAACAAGGAAAGTTGAATGTAGGACCTGACCACTTATCAAGGTTCACCAATGGAGAAGAACCTATGAGCTTAGAAGACAACTTTCCATATGCACAGATATTTTCATTTCAGATCGTTGATGAATACTTCACAGACATCATTCAGTATTTGAGTACAGGTACTGCGCTGCAAGAATACAACACCACACAGAAGAAAAACCTAGTAGTCCACCCGACTGACTATCAACTAATTGGAGGACACCGATGCAAAATGGGCACAGATAGCATCGTGCGAAGATACATGTTAGAGCATGAAATACCACACATTTTAGTAGAATCTCGTGAAGGAATAGAAGGAGGGCATTATGCAGGAAAAGCTACCATGGAAAAGGTATTGCACGTAGGACTATGGTGGCCAACGATTCACAGAGACTCGAAAGAGTATTATCAAAGATGCGATGCTTGTCAATGGATAGGAAAACCCAACATAAGAGATAAGATGCCATTACAACCACAAGTAACATTACAGGCATTCGACAAGTGAGTAATAGACTTTGTGGGACCAATCAACCCACCAGCCAAAAGAATAGGATCAAGGTACATTATCACTGCAAAAAAGTATCTAATAAGATGGGTGGAAGCCACACCAGTGAAGGATTGCAGCGCAGAAACAACAACGCACTTTCTATTTGAACAATTCATTACTAGATTTGGGTGCCCAAGAGTTTTGATGAGCGACCAAGGCACACACTTCATAAACAGTACCATCAGTGCTATGACTGAAGAATTTGAAGTCCATCATCAGAAGAGCACACTGTATCATCCATAGGAAAATGGCACAGTGGAAGAATTCAACAAAATTTTGGAGGACGCACTAACAAAGATTTGCAACATCAACAGGGACGATTGGGACCTCAAGGTACCAGCAGTATTATGGGCATACAGGACTACATGAAAAATGTTGACAGGGCACATGCCATTTAAACTGGTTTATGGCCAAGAAGTAGTGGTGACATTATAAGTTTTAGTACCAAGATTGTGCGTAGTAGTAATCACACAAATGAAAGAATGAGACGTAGTACAGGAGAGACTAAATCAGTTACTGACCATGGAGGAAGACCGAATCTTGTCATGATTCCACCAACAAGTTTAGAAAAAAAGAGACAAAGCTTGGCACAATAGACACATCAAGAAGAAAGTTCAAGAAAGGAGATCTAGTGCTGATGTATGACATCAAGTTGTTACAACAACCAGGAAAACTCATAATGCATTGGTTACAACCATACGAAGTAAATTCTATCATAGATGGAGGATTTGTACAGTTACAAGATTTATTAGGCATAGAACTCAAAGGGATGATCAATGGGAGATGACTGAAGATGTACAAGAACAGTTGACCACCCACTGCACAGTAATATATATATATATATATATATATAGTGAAAAAGAACCAAAAGGGAAAAAACCAAAGAGGGTGCAGGGAACCAGAGGTAGAAAGGCCATGCAAAGTTAGAAACACAAACTCAGCGAGGAGAAAGACAATGGTCACATCCAAAGGGAAACAAGTGGGAAGAGAAGAGTCGAAAAAAGCAAGACGACATGACAACACTAGGCGGAATTAAAGGTCATTAAGGATTGATGGGATGCCACATTAATCGCACCAACAGAACATGACAGAACAAGATTAATGGAAATTATGAAACCTCCAAATATGCATTGAACCGGTGATCAAGGTACACTAAACCCATAATCAAGGAAGCATCCTCGACAATATTCATGGGAAAGCCATACAACACACGGGCGAAGGAGCCAATAGTCTATTCACAAAAAGAGAACAGACATAAAGCAACAGAGGCTAAAGATCATAGTGTGAATTCATAGAGATCACAGATACCATTCGAATCCAGCAGACACTTGACATTCACTGCCATGTCACCACCTAAGCAAGCATAAGCGAGCAAGACCACTAGGAAAACTAGTGTTCAATCCAGGTCATGAGGACAGGCAGAATAAAGTGAACAAAAACCATCGAAGATCGTCAATGTCGAAGAAATTCCATCTCCAAACAAAACATCGGTAAACCCTACACCCATCCTGGAAGAAATCCCATGGCCAACACTAGAGGGAATGAGTCAAGAGATACCAACGGAAGTGAAAGAGCAACAGAACTAGGAAGCAGAAACCCTGAAGGAGGTGCAACTAGAGAATATGGAAGAAGATCTGAAATTTAGTGGCACAACGTTGAAGCCGACAATAGTAGTTGAGCCAGAAGAGTCTCAAACAACCATCTCAGACCACCCAACAGGGAGGATGGTTGAAGATGTATTGGCTTGTCTGGAATGGTATATGGAGGAGAAACTGGAAGCCGCTGGAACTTTGAGCCGTCCACCACAGTGGAATAAAGACAAGATACAGATACCAAGGCCACCTCGCAAGAAACCTGTAGTAGAAATTGTTTTACCGTGCATACCAAAGGAGGTACAGGTAGGACCAAAGTTATTGGGTCATATCAGGAATATAAAATACTCTTACGATGATGTAGTAGACGAAGAAATGTTACTGGAATTTGCGAAGAGGGCATTCTTACAAACCACGAGAAAAAATTGGGTTGGATAACCAATTGATCAGCCATTCCAGTCGGAAATTGGGCTGGAGAAAATGGGAATTTTAGGTCTGTTGGACCTAGAACATTTTGGAAGATGTCAGTTACTATCACTGAAATTTTGTCTGCAAATGGTTACAGGAATCCAACATCTCCAAACACCTATTAGTTCACCCACGACTTCAAAAATGAAATTCCAAAAAGGCACAAACCATACAATTGGTTACAAAATTAACATGTGCAGAAGAACTACAGGAGGCGCACGCACATGCACAGGTCAGAAACATCATAATAGCACACATGCATCCGAGGCATGATTGTGTACGATAAAAATTGTGCACTCCTAAGAATGATGCATTTATGTTTCTTATCATCCCCTCACCCACTTCTGGCTCATCTTCCAAGCTGATTTGACCCTCAAATCCGAGCTAAATCTGAGTGGGGGGCTGGTCAAAGACCTAAGTGTTCCCTAAAGGGCCCCTTGTTCACACTAAATACCGGTTGGATAATGCCTCAAATATTTGCTATAAAAAGAGGCCATGGGTGCATTATGAATTCAAGAATATATTTTTATTGTTATACTTCTTCTATTCTCCTACAAGGAACCTCTTTCCTTTTTGGACCATACTAGCATCATTTCATTAAGCCATTCTCCTCACCTATTGAGGGAATGATCTTTGGATTTATTCACCATTTTCCTTTTAGTTTTCTATTTGTAAGAAGATCTCTCACATAGGGGATTCAAAATCCCTCCCTTGGAGGAAGAGGGGACCCATAAGTCTCCCTTTCTCTTTGGTGTTTTCCCACTAATACAATCTATCCATTGGTGGCATGAATATTGGTCAATTTTTTGGTTGATTTTGGTTGTAATTTCCTTATGCATTGTAGTCTTGTTTATTTAGCTATTATTGGCTTAGTTGTTTATTTATTTATTTTGCTTGATGTGTCTAACTCTTTCACTAATTTTTGTCTTGTTCAGCTCACCCAATTGGACTTGTAGGTGTCCCTCTTTTGCTCATCCAAGTGGCGAAAAGGATACAGTAGATTGGTGACCGTACTGGGGATAAGGTATCAATTTCCTCCCTACTTGGGTTGTTTGAGAACTTATTTTTTATCTATTTACCTTGCAGGGATAATAATCGACCCAGTCCTACCTGCAAAAAGCTAAATTTAGAGATGGAATAAGAGAATTTCATTCAAAATTTTCTTCTCGACCGCATATCAGAACATGCATGGGTTTTTCATCCCACAAGCGCGTCTTCCAAGCACGTGCACCAACAACACTATGTTTTCCAGTGCATTTTGTGCACAGTTCACCAACAGGTCCTTGTTTCTCTACGCATTGGTGCCACATGCACCTCTATCTAAACAAGGGCTTGTGCACCTGTCCAGAAAATCCAACATTTTAAGAGTTTTTTTTTATGTTTGGAAGGCCCCTAACCTTCTAAATATTGAATCTATGCAATTTGTAATATTCACCACACTTAGATTCCCTCTCCACGTGAAGGGTTAGTCAACCAATAGGCACTTAGGGGGTTAAAAACCATATTTTTTCCTCCTTTTGCTTTGAGTTTCCACATGTATGGCTTGTTTTGATTGTAAAAATTAATTTGGAATCATTCACTATCACATATATAAACACTTGCATTGGACCAGAAATCAAACTTCAATTATTGAGTATGCTCTTCTCTCGCACCACAGAGCGATCTTGAGAATCAAAAAAATGATTGAGGGAATATTTCATCTCCCTTAAAAAAAAAATATTTAGGAGAGGAAAAAGCCCCCGTAGGCCCCCCTCTTAGTTTCTTTTTTAAACATCTTAAATTTGTAAGGTCCCATACATGCCCACATATTGCAAAGATAAGATAGTTTGGAAACTATTTTCTTAGTTTACATCACTAGGGGAGTTTAAAGATTATTGTAACGGGCCCATACATCCCCACATGCTTGCAATCTAGGATAGTCTTTTGAAGATTTCTTAGATTAAATCACTTTAGGGATTGTAAAGGATTAGTAAAGAACCCACATGTCCACATGCTAGTTCTTTAGGGACTTTAAAATTCAGCAAGGTTATACCAATGGCATCTAGTAAGATAGGTAATCAAGACTTGTAAGGACAATACGAAGTCCACATGTTGCAAGGTGACACCTAACTTATTAAAAATTTGGCACATTTTATCACTTGCTCACACACAAAGTCACTACTCACTCACATAATTCCATCTCGAATTGTGGAGGTTGAAATAGGTTTCCTCCAAAGGGATTCTGAAACGTCCTTCTTTTTCTTGAAGGAATTATCCACTCCCACTTAATTCAAATGAGATTGGTTCACACCCCCAATCTCTCAAACAACCACATCTAAAGTTTTTCTAAAAACTCACTAATTTTTCCTCCACAGGAGGTGCCAAAAGAAATTTTTTGTCTAGGTAGGATCTCGGGGATAGGAATCCAAATATATCCCCATTATCTGGTTCTCACATGTTCAAATAGTAGAAGTTAAAAAACAGGGAACTTTAAAATCCTCCAAATCAAGTGTTCCTAACACCATAAGGCAGGGAGATACCCATGAAGGGGCGAAGGCCAAGGTCCAGTTGTTTTGTGCTTCCCCCCTTGACGCACCCACCTCTTTGATGGGATCCAGCCCATGACTCATTTCTAAGGCCAAAAATCGAAATGTCACACATTGACCAAGGTACCTAGTGGCCACATTTTAGGACATCTACCCAGGTGGCAATTGTGGGCTGCAATTGCACCTTGATCGGATTTTTTTGTGTCTATTGGGAAATATCACCAGCTCTTTCGGGATATGCACCAACTACCCCTCATTATAATTGATTGTTTCATCCTTCACTAGTTCCTCTTCTGATGGCTTCATAACTTACTATTGAGTGTTATTGGAAGGTCCAGTGCTATTTGAGAGGAAGGTCCTGCGCTATTTGAGAGGAAGGTCCAGTGTTATCAGGGTCCCGTGTGACTTTTGAATCATTGGCCAAAACATTTTTCACCTTATTTCAACTACCAATTCGTCATGACAATGGTCTAGAACTTCTCTCTAATTTTAAACAAACCTCAGCCACACATATCGCCGACCACATTCACGAATGGCATCGGCAACATGGTTTATGAAAAGTAGAAACCACCAGACAGCAATGCCTCGATTGGTGTCTCATATCACTCGTCCCTCTCCTTGCCAAATATGTGGCCTCTACATTCCCCCAAAGTGAAGAGGAAGCCATCATTAAGGCTCAATAGTACAACCTTGTTTATTCACAATCAGGATACTTATATACAATACTACTTGATGCTCTGAGACTCATACCATTCGGCCAGGACAAACCTGGGATGTCTCACTCAACAGATGGATTGATTGGTACCACAACACACCATAATTCTTACATCCAACCACCACCTATGTATGGTACACCCCAACATCCACCAGTGTATGGAGGACCCCTTTATTACCATCCTCCCCCTTATTGACAACCACAACCTACTGTTCCCCTCCCACCCATGAGTGGACCCGCGTCGACACCCATGATGCACCCTTCAGTTCAACTAGGTTCTAATAGCCCCTCTACCTCAGCTTACACCCTGAGCACTAGTGAAAGCACTATGCCTTCCTATGTACCATACAAATCATTTCCACAAAATAATTTGTATTTTCCATTTCCTATTCCTCCATAGCCCATTTCTCCTCCACAAGGACAACCACATGTTGGGGTTAACTTTTTTCATCCCTCTCCCATTCAGAAATTTAAATTTTTTTAACTGAATACGGAAAATATGTCCCATCAGTCGAAAAATGCCAAAAAGAAAGGAAAAAAACAAAACAATAATAACCCAGGACCAGGGGGAAATAACCCCCAACAAAACCACCCTGTTGGGGGCAACCAAAATTAGGGGAACCAGAACCCCCAAGGGGGAAATAACAGTTAACACCAAGGGAGGAACAACAACAACCTCTAGACGAAATTCCCTTGTTCCCTTTTCGGTGGGCATGGTCATTATACTCACAATTTCCCCCAAATTGTCAACTTCAAACGGATGAAATATTCCATGAATGCACCACGTCCTCCAATGTCGCCTACACCTCAGTAGGCCCCATAATAGTATTTTCAACAACCACCCACAACGGTGTTTCAAAACCACATTCCACATCAAGGTGTGATAAATACTCAGCAAGAAGTACACCTTGCCCCACCACAAATGGGACAGTATCAAAACCCTGGGAATCCAACAGATCGCATTGTCTCCTCACTAGCAAAGAATAAATTTTCCTACAAATGCACAGTCGTCAATACAACACACCCCCTGAATATACCCCCACCACTTTGTAAATAGTTCTAGTTATATTTGGGAAACCTTTGATGATTCCATGCCCTAGCAACGAACCACCCCTTTGTATTCCTCCCATTCCATTACGATGGAATGTGAACAACCCTCAGGCTAGGGAAACACACAATCACAATCTAGTCGATGACTTGGTGCAATCTCCAACATCCATGTCAGTCTTGGAAGTCCTCCTAACCTGTCCCACTCAACGTAAATCATTTCTTTCCACCTTGGGGGTAGTCAATCTGTTAAGGTCCTAACCCGCACATAGGTAGATCAATGTATTCGGATGTAATAAAGGCCAATATGAATAAGGCCTTTCAATAAAATAGAATAAGGCGGATGTAAGAAGACCTAATAGAAGCTTCTGCTTCTATAAGGATCTTCCTCTAGATGCTTCTCTTAATAGACATATTTAGTATAAATAAGGGTTGAGGGTATGAAAACTCTATCTTGGAGATTATTGTAACAGAGCGCTGCTCGATTGGAGGTTGCCCCCTCAAAGAGGCCTGTGAACATTGCTTTCTGAATCAAAGTGCTATTTCTATTGTTGTTCTTATATCATTTATGTGTTATTGTGGAGATTATGTTGGATATTTTACTGTTATTCTTCCATTTCTAGCATTTTATTTCTGTTCTGCATATTTTATATATCTGGTATCTTGCAAGTGGTATCAGATCACTTTCCTTGGCAAAAATTGTTGGTATTTGTTTTTCAAGGTAGAGACGTATTCCGGCGTCTTGAAGCCACAGAGATCTGTCGTTATGCACATAAACCCGCAGTTGAGGGATTCATACACGCATAAAATACAAGTGGTTTTTAAGTGCACATCTGTTGGCCACCCTTGTAACCCCTGTTGGTACCCCTTCGAGTGGTAGCGCATCAAACAGCAGCTGTGTACGAATCGGCCTAGATTTCCTAAAGCTCTCTTTAGATAAACCTATCGGTCGTCGGACTGCTATAGTGTCACCGAGAACAGCACTTGGGAAGATACTCTCTAGTACCTGGGTAGTCGGGTAGTACGGATAAGAGTACGGTCTATCCTCCTTATTTAGTGCCCTGAGATATTGGTTCGAGTACTACTGTTGGACTCCGCACGTATATTAGAGAGCTATAGCACAGGGCAAACCCTTGTCTGTAGAACCCTTGAATACCTAACCCTTGGGGAACATAAACATAAACATAAACAAATTAAACCGGTGAGATCTATTGCCACACATCTGTGTTCGGGTTGCCAAGTAAATACACATTTCTTTTTTATTAAGAATTTGGGGATTTTAGCACTGCAGCATTCTTCAGACCAAAGTATAACCCCGCAGCTGTAAAAAAAAAAAAAAAAAAAAAAAAAATGGAAATTTTTTCACCATTATTTGAGACCTATTCCATTAGATTCATCTCTTCTCCCTTATCACATTCATTCATATCATTTTTCTGCAAAAATTTTTGATCCTGCCTGCTCCCTTTTCAATTCACCCATCCTCATGGCCCATACCCGTAGCCAAGATCTGGAGTCTCGCTTCGACTCCTTGCAATCTAATTTCTTCGAGACCCAACAAAAAGTGCGACAACTCAGTGCTACTATTGCCTCCCGTGATACATCCATCAATACCACCATAAATGCATCCGTAAATGCAGACATGTAGTCTGCAATGACGGAAGTCAAACATGAACTAACCACCCAGCTTGAATCTGTCTTTGCATCACTCTACATGAAAATCAAGATCCCTACCAATGACTCTTTTCTTGATGCACATACAAAGACTGAAGGTGAAACTTCTTCACATTCCTTTCAGCCCCATCACTTTCAATGGGACATACACCTTCCACGAGTGGATGTAACCAAATTTGATGGCTCAGACCCCACTGGTTGGGTCACCCAAATGGAACATTATTTCTCTCTCTACAACATTACTGATGACTTGGCCAAACTCCGGTATGGTGTTCTCCATCTAGATCAAGAACGTTGGCAATGGTGGCAATGGAGAAAAACTTCCCGTCAAGGGTATATTGCTTGGACCCAATTTGTGACTGAGCTTTATGAATGCTTTGACACTCACACCAACCATTTGGTCCATTTGACAAAATTGAAGCAATCAAGCATAGTAGAAGACTTCATAACTGCATTTGAGCGCCTGGCTTTTCGAACAGAGGGAATGACTGATGCTTTCTTTCGAGAGTCTTTTATCAGTGGCCCCAAGGAGGATATTTGGACCCATGTCCTCATGGATCGACCTATGACTTGGGTGGAGGATACTAAAAAAGCTAAAGAAGAACAACAAATTGTTTCCTCTCAAAACCGTAAGCCTTCCTTTATCCCTCACCCTAAACCAGTAAACCCCACTACTCCCTCTACCCCATTAAAGATCCAAACATTAACTAGGGCTGAAATGGTTGAATGCCAACTCAAAGGCCTCTGTTATAATTGTGATGACAAATATTTCCCAGGCCACAAATGTAAGGAACAAAAAAATTTTATGGCCATCTCTGAGGATATTCTAGAAGAGGATGTTGACACTCCCCTTGTGCCTGAGTCACCAGAAATCACTGACATAAACCCTCCCTCTGACCCTCCCGAAGTGGAACCGATCATTTCCCTCAATGCTCTCACCGGCTTCTCTGCCCCCCAAACCCTCAAGCTAATTGGTTACATCAAGCACCGAAAGGTCATCATTCTGGTTGATAGTGGCAACACCCACAATTTTATTCATTGTCGCATTGCCCAAGAAACCCATTGCTACATCCATGATGTCAACAATTTCCAAATCATGATTGCCAATGGTGGTTCTATGAAATGTGGCGGGCGTTGTGAAAATGTGCATCTCCAAATCGGTGACTACCACCTAAAATCCCATATGTTTACTATTGACATGGGTGGTTGCGACATTGTGTTGGGTGCAGACTGGCTAAGGACTTTGGGTCCCATTCTCATGGATTTTCAGAACTTAACCCTGCAATTTGACCAAGGAGGCCACCATTATAAATTCCAAGGCATCCCTGTTGGTTCACCTCAGGTCATTAGTTCTCATCACATGGAAAACTGCTCAAAAAAGGTCATTCTTGTGTAATTTCCCAACTCCATGCCATACAAGCCACAGAGACACCCCCAGTGCCCCAAAACCTCCAAGCCTTCCTTTCTAAACATCAAATTGTATTTTTCACTCCCCAAGGACTCCCTCCTTCCCATGGTGTTCATGATCATTCCATTCCCCTTGTCCCAGGAAGCCTTCCCCCCAATCTCCGTCCATATCGCCACCCCTTTGCACAAAAAATGAAATTGAAAAAATGGTCCAAGAACTCCTTACTGCCGACGTCATCCGTCCTAGTACGAGCCCTTACTCATTTTCGGTCTTCATGGTACTAAAGAAAGAAGGTTCTTGGAGAATGTGTCTTGACTTCCGTGCTCTCAACAAACTGACCATCAAAGATCAATTTCCCATGCATGTCATTGATGACCTCCTGGATGAATTGAGTGGTGCTAAATTCTTTACCAAACTTGATCTGTGCTCGGGCTATAACCAAATACGTATGAAAGAGGCTTACATTCCCAAGAATTCCTTTCACACTCACGAGGGCCACTATGATTTTTTGGTCATGACCTTTGGTTTGTGTAACACCCCCTCCACCTTCCAGAGCCTCATGAACCATGTCTTCCGCCCTTTTCTCCGTCATTTTGTCTTATTTTTCTTTGATGGTATCCTCATCTATAGCAAAACCTAGACAGACCATCTTACTCATGTGGATCAAGTTCTCTACCTACTCTCTCAGCACCAACTTTTCCTAAAACAGTCCAAATGCGTTTTTGGTGCCTCAGAAGTAGAATACTTGGGTCATCTGGTGGGAAAGGATGGCGTCAGGGTGGACCCAAAAAAGATTGAAGCTATGCAAGACTAGTCGCACCCAAAGACTCTCAAAAGCTTGCGTGGATTTTTGGGCTTCACAGGGTATTATCGCAAGTTCATTAAGAACTACAGAAATATTGCAGCACCTCTCATGGCTCTCCTCAAAAAGAACTCTTTCACTTGGACTCCAGCAGCTGCTCAAGCTTTTCAAACCTTGAAGACAACCATGTGCACCACTCTGGTTCTGGCCCTTCCCGACTTCACAAAGACCTTTGTGTTGGAATGTGACACCTCATGGAAAGGAATCGATGCTATCCTTATGTAAGAGGGTCAACCTTTGGCCTTCACTAGTAAGCAATTGTCTGAATGGAATCTGAGCAAACCCATTTATGAAAAAGAAATGTTGGCGATTCTGCATGCCGTTGAGTTGTGGCGTTATTATATATTGGGGAAACGCTTCCAAATTAAGATCGACCATCAAAGCCTCAAGTACTTTCTGAAACAACACATTTCCTCCCAGGAGCAACAAAAATGGCTGACTAAGCTCTTTGGATATGATTATGAGATCATTTACAAGAAGGGAAAATACAATGTCGTGGCGGACGCACTGTCCCGGAAATATGAAGATGAAGGATCCCTTTTTTCTCTTTCCTTCATTGTACCCAGTTGGCTCCAATCTATGTGCCAGGAATGGCTTCAAGATCCCAAAAGTTTTCATCTGATCCAGCAACTGCAGAACAAGGCTTCGGCTCCCCCAAAGTACTCCTGGCTCTAGGATGAGCTTCGATAAAAAAGCCGCTTGTATCTAAGTAAACAATCCAAGCTCAAATCCACGGTACTTTATGAGCTTCATGCTACACAAAAAGTGGGGCACTTAGGGTTCACCAAAAGATATGACCGAGTCAAATGTTCTTTTTTATTGGATGGTATGAAATAGGACATTCGTAAGTTTGTCGCTGAATGTGAGGTGTGTCAATGCAACAAGGGAGAAACAGTCAAATCTCCAGGCACCCTCCAACTGCTTTCGATTCCCCCTGCTATTTGGAAGGATATCTCTATGGACTTTATTATAGGCTTACCCAAATCGAGGAATAAATCAGTCATAATGGTGGTGGTGGATCACCTTTCCAAGTATGTTCATTTTTGCGCTCTTCACCACCCATTTATTACATCCACAGTGGCTCAAATTTTCATGGACCACGTCTTCAAGCTTCATGGCATACCGCACTCTATTGTTTTTGATCGAGACCCAACTTTCACAAGCAATTTTTGGCAAGAACTGTTTAAGCTACAAGGCACACAATTGCATCTCAGCTCAGCTTATCATCCCCAGACAGATGGACAAATGGAAGTTGTTAACAAGTGTTTGGAAACATATCTTAGGTGTTTTGCCTCTGAAAAACAACACCAATGGGCTCAATGGTTACCCCTCATCGAATGGTGGTACAACACTACATACCATATAGTCACTCGCATGACTCCTTTTGAAGCGGTATATGGACAGAATCCACCTTCAGTTCTCTCATACTTACCGGGTACCTCGAAGGTCCAGGAGGTTGACCAAACACTTACAGTCCGAGAGGATATCCTCCGTACCCTTAAAGAGAACTTGGTCATGGCATATAATAGAATGAAGCAGCAAGAAGATCAAGGTCGCTCCGAACGTCAATTTGCAGAAGGGGATAAGGTGTTTCTGAGAGTGCAACCATATAAGAAAACTTCCCTCAAGGCCGAGCATTGTCAGAAGATAGCACCCAAATTTTATGGCCCTTACACAGTTCTCAAGTGTCTAGGACAAATCGCATTTCAGTTAGCTTTGCCCAGTCAGTCGAAGCTACATCCTGTTTTTAATGTTTCATGCTTGAAGAAGGTGATTGGAACCAGGTGCCAAATTCAAACCAACCTTCCAGAGTTAGCTAAAGAAGGATCCATTTGGCTATAGCCAGAAGCTGTTTTGGACCAGCATGAGCATTTCCTGTGTCAGAGAACCATCAAGGAAGTGCTAGTACAGTGGAAAGATATGACTCCAACAGATGCGACTTGGGAACCAGCTACCATTTTGCAGCAGTTTCCACATCTCAAGCCTTGAGGACAAGGTTGTTTTTAAGGGGGTGGACATGTTAAGGTCCTAACCCGCACATAGGCAGATCAATGTATTCGGATGTAATAAAGGTCAATATTAATAAGGCCTTTCATTAAAATAGAATAAGGCGGATGTAAGAAGACCTAATAGAAGCTTCCTCTTCTAGAAGGATCTTCCTCTAGATGCTTCTCTTAATAGACATATTTAGTATAAATAAGGGTCGAGGGTATGAAAACCCTAGCTTGGAGATTATTGTAATAGAGCGTTGCTTGATTGGAGGTTTCCCCCTCGAAGAGGCTTGTGAACATTGCTTTCTGAATCAAAGTGTTATTTCTATTGTTGTTCTTATATCATTTTTGTGTTATTGTGGAGATTATGTTGGATATTTTACTGTTATTCTGCCATTTCTAGCATTTTATTTCTGTTCTCCATATTTAATATATCTGGTATCTTGCACGACCCTACTGATACTAGACTCATCACTTTTGATCTAGATTATGGGGAACCCCATCTCCCCTCTTTGGTAGCTTTCTAGATACCAAACAAAATTCATAACATTACAGTTCATCGATGCTTCACTGATGAAGATGCATCCACATGCATCATGTCCAAAACCGTATGGAATAAAATTGGCTCCCTCAAGCTAATACCATCCGCCATCATTTTGAGATATTATGATGGACAACTATCCTCTCCTAAAGGGAAATTTCAAAATGTCCCCATTCAACTCGGGGGAAAAACCATTCTTATTGACATCGAGGTTATTGATGACCCGCTCGATTACAACATCTTGTTTGGACGTACTTACATGTACGCTATGAAGGTTGTGGCCTCTTCTGTGTGTCAAACGATGATGTTTGCCCACAATGGGAAGATCATCACCATCGACCAAGTCTCACATTACGATCCCAACCTTTACTCCAACATCGATAACATCCTACCTTTCATCCACACTAATTCCAATGCCTACCCACTCATCAAGATGGCCCCCAGAATTTTCAAGGACCCATCCTTGCTAGGGACATACCATGGAGCCCCACCACTCATACACCCCTCAACACAAGTGTGTGTCATATCTTCTGATGGAACGAAAACTGGAGATACCATTCCTCCCACCGATACTTCTTCACTCCCTGACATCCCACTAGTTACAGAAACCCTACCTTAGGAACCCTCTGAGAACCCTTCAACACCACTTGTTCCCAGTTTCACTCTCCCCCAGGGTGACATCTCAATTTGGGAGATAGTCCCCCAAGCCATTATGCAAATCCCCTTCTTGTACCCCCCATCGGGTGTACAATCTTTTTGGGTAGCCGTATTGCTCACCCTTCCTAACATGGTGCTTGTTATTCTAGTTTAGTATCTCCACCCACCTGATATGGTTCCTCAACCATCCCTCCCACCCCAAACTGAGGGAATCCTGATGCATATTCCAATACTCACTCCAACTGCACCACCTTCACCCCCACTTGCCAACCCCATCACCATAGTTGGGGGTAGGTGAAAGAAGAAATAGCCCACCACTCCACTTCCTCCCTGAGTTCAAAATCCTTGCACACTATGAGAGAGAGAAGGACACCCCACCAATATATGTCACTCTCTCCCCGAGATACATAATTTAATCCAACTCCCTTGAGAAACCACACTACTTGTCACTTCATCCAGCACAACTAGTACTACAATCATGTCCCCTACTAGAGGCAGTAAAGTGTTGCGAACCAAATTTGCATGTGCCATCTATTCGTACTATGGCCATTACACCCACCATTTCAGTACGCCAAATATTTCAGCAAGAACCCCGCCAGAACTCCCGCCATCTGCGTTATCAAGCACTCGAGTCACCGAAATCCATTATGTCACAACCTCAATAAATGAATGAATGAGATTCCCTTGCTCTCTTTTTGAATCTCTTGATCATTTCACATATAAGTGTCCTATGATCATTGAATATAGACACCACCAAATGGCCCTTATTTATAATCCTCTAAACCCCTCACATCCTGCGATACAAGTGATTCCCCCTACTCCCTCTCCAGATATTGTTGATATTCTCTCTCCTGAGCCTGAGGCACTTCCCACTCCTCCATGCTTCATGGATAGCCTATATGAGGATTTTCCCCCAAATCCCCCCAATTCTCTGGTTCATTTCCCCATGGAAATCTTATGACCAACCACAATTTTTAACCCACGATATCTTGACATTTGGTTTATGTCAAGAACGCCATCACACCATCTTCACAATACCTCCTCTATGAATTCACCACCTGAAGACCATCTCACGGTGAACGTTCCTAAGGTTACTTCCATAGATCCCCTATATTTGCACACCTTCCACTGTGACAAAGATATCCTTGAGGAATTAACTACACCTGATTGCCCATGGAATGTGCTCCACCACAGAGCTCTCTTTCTCTCATAGGAATCCTTCGACCCTCCTATTCAAGCCTCCATATGCACAATCGAAACTAAGGATGTATATTGGTTCAACAACCCTATCCCTAAACCTGATGCTTTTGAAGACGGCAACATGGACAACATTTCCCCCACTGTCAAAATTGACATTTTTGTCAAACCATGAATCATAGAGGAAATCACCACTAGCGTCGCATGCTCCCCGGAAGAAATCATAGCTTACAAATATCTCTTCTAGGAATACCAAGAAATTTTTTCCTAGTCATACACAGAGATGCCCAACCTTGATTCTTCTATTGTCGAACATCATATCGACACATGGCCTGATATCACCCCTGTACGATAAAAGCAACGCCCACTGCACCCATCTAAAGTAGTGGCCATCAAAGCTGAAATTGACAAACTACGCGTTGTTGGGTTCATATACCCCATCACATACACGTCATGGGTTTCCAACCCCATCCCTGTCAACAAAAAATAGGGCACCATTCGCATCTGAATTGACTTTCGTGATCTCAATCACGCTTGTCCCAAAGACAACTTTCCTATGCCTTTCATCGACCAAATTATTGATTACTGGGTCAGGCATGAGGCCTTGTCCTTCATGGATGGATTCTTTGGCTACAATCAAATACAGATCCACCCAGCAGATCAGTACAAAACTGCATTCACCACCCCATGGGGTACTTTTGCGTATTGTTTCATACCTTTTCGACTCACGAACATCAATGAAATATTCCAACGAGACATGACCTATGTTTTTCAGGATCTCACTTGCATCATCCTCGCTTACTTGGATGACCCCACTGCTCAATCCAAGAAATGAACACAACATCTAGATGACTTACGAGTTGTCTTTCAACAGTTTCGTCAGTACAATATTCGCTTGAACCCCCTCAAGTGTGTATTTTGCATCACTGATGGACACCTCCTTGGGTTCATTGTCTCCCAACATGGCATCATAGTGGACCCCCTCAAAGTCCAATCCATCACCAGAATTCCACGACCACCAAATTTGTGCCAACTGCAGAGACTACAAGGAAAATCCAAATTTTTGCGACGCTTTGTCCCCAACTATGCCACTCGTGCACACGGTTTTCTTCACCTATTGCATCATGATATCCCATTTCGATGGGATGAAAATGCCCAAACCAATTTTGATGATCTAAAAGTGGTGCTCTCCAACGCCTCGTTGATTAGTCCACCCCACTATGATATCTACTACATCCTCTACTTATCAGCCTTAGTCGTCTCAGTAGCAGGAGTTCTCATCCAACTAGGGGATGATGGTTGTGAGCACGTCATGTACTACATTAGTAAAAAACTTTCAGAACCACCCCTGAAATACAACCACGAAGATAAATGCGCCCTAGCAATTGTCCTCACAATCCAAAAACTGTATCATTATATCTTGCTTTGCACTACCAATGTCGTGGAAAATTCCAACCCCATGCAGTTCTTTCTTAGTTGGTGGAAAATTAACGGTAAATTTTCCCGATGGATCATCATCCTTCAGGAGTACGACCTAGATTTTTCAACTCCCAAAAGCAAGAAATCACTCTTCCTCGTCGAACACATCACAACAATTCCCTTTGATGCTACTAGTTCACCCACCAACACGGACTTCCCAGACGAACACCTCTTCTACATCCCCTCGGATTAACCCTGGTATGGAAGCCTTCCTGTCTACCTTTGGCCACAGAAATTTGGGTCTCACCTCTCCAAAGACGATCACCAGTGCATTCACCATCAGGCCCCTCGATATCTCCTTATCAGTGACATCTTATATGGACGAGCGGTCAACACCATACTCCGTCGATGTTTGACCATCGACGAAGCCAACAGAGTTTTGAATTATTTCCATAATGACACCTATGGTGGCCACCTCTCAAGTATTTCCACCACCCAAAAGATCATTTGAGCAGGCTACTTATGGCTCACATTGTTCCACGACTGCAACCACGCCATGAAAGGGTGCGACAAATGCAATCTTTATGAAAAAAAAGAACGAACACCACCCGCTCTTCTACACCCAGTCATCATTGTCGGCCCCTTTTTCAAATGGGGCATTGACTTGATGACTTGCAACCCTCCATCTAGCAATGGGCATAGGTACATTATTGTGGCATTCGATTAATTCACCAAATGGGCCGAAGACATGCCTACTTTCAACAACACCGCTAACACTGTGACGCATTTTTTCTTTAATCGTGTCATCTCCTGCTTCGGAGTACCACTTCAGCTACTCTCTGATCACTAAAAACACTTTGAGAATGAGCTCTTCGTCGAAATTTGCTCAAATTTAGGCTTCTCTCACGAGTTCGCTTCACCCTACTACCCTCAATCCAATGAACAGGTAGAGGTGGTCAACAAGGTCCTCAAAACCATGTTGCAATGTACTGTCAACAAAGATAAGACCAATTGGCATCATACTTTTTTTTCATCACTATGGTCTTATCGCACGATAGTTAAAAATGAAATTGGTTTTACACCATTCCATCTCATCCATGGGGTCGAAGCCACTCTCCCCATCGAGTGCAAAATTCCCACATTGTGCACCGCTATCGAGCTATTACCTGACACTAATCCAATAGAGAAGCTCTTACTTAACATAGATTTTTTGGATGAAGATCGTCGGTCTTAACTACAGAACAGTGAGGTAGCCAAAAAATGGTCGAAGGCCACCTTTGACCGCCATGCTAATATTCACTCTTTTAACGAAGGAGACCTCATCCTTGCCTACGATATTGTTCACAATACCCTCGGGCATGGAAAATTTGAGTCATTATGGAATGGACCCTACATCATCCAACACTACCTCACTAAAGGCACCTACATCCTAGCCTCTCCAGAAGGCTATCCTCTCAAAGAACTTGTCAATGGGTTGTACTTAAAGAAATTTTACGCCTAAGCATAGTCATTCTACACTAGGATTTTTATTTTTTTTACACATTTGTAGAGTGTTTAGTCTTCTTTTCCCTCCATGCCTTATGTATGATCTACCATTTGTTTTATTGAAATATGACTCCTCCATCGACCTACCACATCAATTATGCTGACAGAGCTAGCCGTTGGACACATAATCTCTCTTTGACTGCTTGGTCCCTCTATACCCTCTCACATGAACTACTCCACTCCAGTGGCATATGTTTGGGCTCAGCAACCAACAACCAAGGATAATACACCATCATGATTGGCCTCCTTGCTGAGGCCAGTCACCGCCATATTCGTCACATTAGCATATTATTAGATTCCCATCTTGTCGTCCTACAGCTCAACAATTATTACTGTGTCTGTGATCCTTTCTTCTTCTGCAAATACCTGCAAGTTAGACTCTTATATTAACATTTTGATTCAATTACATTTACACATATTCCACGACAATTCAATCAAATAGAAAATAATATGGATAACCTAGTGTTATATTGGCATTTATCACATCAAGACACCATTACACATACATAAATCATCAAAACTCTATCACAACATATAGTTTAGACATCATAAACAACATCACAAAAAATCATCACATGTGAACATCATAGAGATCATAAACATGTATATCCATATATATATAATGATCACTGTATCATCAATGTTTACCAAAAATGGTACAAATTGTATGTCGGCCATAGGTAGGTGAGCCCCCTCATCCCTATAAGTACAAAATAGGTGTCACACTACCCTATAAAAAATGGGCTCGCAGGCCTATATAAATACAAAAAATATATACAACAAGAGAACTCATGTGGCCTCTAGAGAACCACCTCCAGGTCCTCTATCTAGAGGAGGTGCCCCACAAGTTGGGGGTCCTCTAGGTCCTAAGGGCAGCCGCCCATTCATATTTTCCCCCACTACAACTACTCTGTGGATCAAGGTCCGCAACTCTATTGGAAGGCCCACACACTGCTCCAGGACTCCCTCATCCTGGATATGATTCCACATGCCTTTAAGAACTGCTTGTAGCACTGCCTCCAATTGGAGATGGAAATCCTCAAACACCTTGTTGGCCTCTCCCTAAGGTTCATTTGATGGCCCTGCACCAGGGTCGTCAAATCTACATCTTCGGCCAGCTCTACCATCATCGACTGGCCTCGCACCCACCTCGTCCCTTCGTCGTCTCTCTCCTGCCCGCGGATCTCCCTGCGGTGGCCTCACTGGTCCCTGATAAACCAACTCTCTAATGAACTCCACCTGTCAGCCTTGTGGCCCCACATGTGCACACAGAACAACCAAATGATAGAATTAACATTCATCCACACATACATCATATGCTATACTATCAAAATCACAAAACATGTAACATACTAACATACCTCTATGGTCCCAAAACTCTCCAGGAGGTAAAACCATATCTGGGTCCTTCCGAAAGTCCATCCTATCATATGGGAACTATAGTATGATCTGTGGAATCTAGAGCCACACACACACCAACTCGACCGTAAAGTAATGGCCACCCTCGCCACCCCCATGACATACCAAAATTGATGCCCACCACATCAATTGTGGCTCCCCTGCAATAGCCACCACCAAAACAACTCTCAGGTGCAACATGGGCACCCTCTCCAAGAACCACGCCACCAAGATCTACCCAAAGGCAAAATCCTCTGAGTTGACAACACGACATCGGTTGAGCTTCCCCATCATCTTGATGTGCAACATCAAGCCCCAATAAAATTTCTCTCCACCCAATGCCCTCTACATGATCCTCAACTGACCACCACTGATCTGCTGAGTAGATAAGGATCTATAGATCCTCACGATCATCGCAGTGATGAACCAATGCATCCATCGCCCTAATTCCAACAAATGACCCTGCCCAAAAAAGCAATCCTAATTTCTATGTAAGAGGATGAGACCACTAACCTGGCTCTCGCTAATCCTGGATTGGCTGGCTCGAACTCCCAGAATATCCAAATATCCTCTCAAAACCTCTCATCAACTCACGATGGTAGTAGGTACAAATGATGTGGTAATGTGGGCCCTACATCTATATATAGGCCTTTTTTCCAAACTTCCATGCTCAATTACAAGAGCTCCAAGCGTCTGTTTTCTTATACGTCTCCATCCTCGTCCCCCAGGGTACCTTTTTCTCACATCACACCCAGGTACGCATGCTCATGTTCAAAACTATCGAAAAACTTTTATATGTTCCTTATCTACAGATATTATTCACGTCGGGTATTATGTTTTCATGTGCGCAGATCATTGGTCATCACCTAGCAATGCAACCCCTTCAAGTATATGATCGACACTGGCATGTAATCATTCCCTCTAAATATCAATTGCATCTCTGAGTCACACCCTCCAACATTTTCCTGTAGGATCCTCACATCCAACTCTGCAGTACTATCACCTCCGCTGAATTTTAGTATTGTCAACCGGTAACACTCTCTCCTACATCAGTTGTCCCATTCATAGTCCCCTTTGGCACTTTTACACTCATGCTTCTTTCACACCCTAGGGATGGGAGTCTCGTTAGTCTTACACATGTTCGAGAATCAACCACATACTCCTTCTCCTCATTTTTCCTAGATTTCCCAATGGACTCCCAGGATATCTCCTCACGGTTCTAATTTGACTGCACCACCGCAATATCATTAACCTTCCACTTTCATCCACAATCAGTTTTCCCATCTACAAATTTCCCTCCATTCATTTACCTCATACAAAAACCCACCCATGGGCCGCACACCCTCCGCCAATTATCCATACAACTTGTGCCCTCACAGTCCAAGCCATGTTTCATTGGGGCACATGTTTCTATATATGTACGCTTATCCCACCTTATTTTTTATTTATTTGGTAATTTTAGAAAGCCTTTCATTTCCATCATTTACATAGCTTTTTGTTGTCACCTTTAGTGACCTTCCTTTTTCGGCAAAGAAACCCTTGTCACCCTTGGTTGGGGAATTCCTTCACATTTTGTGCTTGTTGACATCATCCATAAACCCCGAGTATCCCTCAGTCTGTATACCTGTGATCTCTGATTTTATCCAATTTGTCATGCCTCTGGCACAATTGAACCCACATCTAGTCGTCCCCCTAATGCTAGATCCAGTTTCCCAGGTTTCTTCCACTCACACTTCACATATATCCCCAACCAAGGACAATTTTGAGCCTCACAACATATTGACTTCGTCCATGTATCTCATCAGTTCCTGTTCTCATCCAGTGGATTTCATGAAGCCCTTTTCTTCTTGGAGTCGCATCCCCTTTTCTATCAACATCAACACAGTTTCCAGAAGGGAAACAATATCTTGACTCTTGTTACCTTTACAATGAGGAGTCTCAGAGGACACAGCGAGAAACATCATTTCTCTCTATTGTAATTGACCTCCATAATATTCGACACCAACACAATCTTATGTTACGGTGGGTCTTACTTTGCAACTATTGCAGTTGTTTTATACTAGCCGAAGACCTCTGAAATTTGTTGGTCTATCAATTCCTGTGAATCATCGACACTCCTTGCTAGTGTCATCGCCTATTTTTCATAATATGTTTACCATAAACAATTGTCATCTTCCATTATCAACCCATGCTGGAGGGCGATGAAGTTATCTACATCAACATACAACTTCAATTATTGTCTTACACATTTGAGTTACATGACACGATCATGGGGCATGCCCACTTCGTTTGTATAAAGTTTTGTATTTTTCCTCACCTTGAGAAAGGTTTGGGTCCCACAGGTTCCCCTCTCCCTCCAATGGGTCTCTCTTGCAATTCTTCTCAACACTCTTTCTTACAATTTCACTCTCAGTAGAAGAAACATTGATGCATTTCGTCTATATGTATGCTCCTAACCTTACACATCATGGGGCATCTGTTATCACCGAAATTTCATCCGCAAATGGTTACTGGAATCTAGCATCTCCAAACACCTATTAGTTCACCCACAACTTAAAAAATTCATTTCCAAAAAGGCACAAACAATATAATTGGTTACAAAATTAACATGCGCAGAAGAACTACAGGAGGCGCACACACATGCACAGGTCAGAAATGTGAGAATAGCACACATGTTCCCGAGGCACGACTGTGTATGATAAAAGCCATGCACTCCTGAGAATGACGCATTTATGGTTCTTGTCGGCCCCTCACCTACTTCTGTTTCATCTCCCAAGTCAATTTGACCCTCAAATCCGAGATGAATCCGAGTGGGGGGTTGTTCAATGACCTAAGGGTGCCCTAAAGGGCCCCTCTTTCACACTAAAGACTAGTTGGATAATGCCTCAAATATTTTCTATAAAAAGAGGCCATGGATGCACTATGAATTCATGAATATATTTGTATTGTTATGTTTCCTCTATTCTCCTACAAGGAACCTCTTTCCTTTTTGGAGCATACTAGCATCATTTCATTGAGCCATTCTTCTCACCTCTTGAGGGAATGATCTTTGGATTTCTTCACCATTTCCTTTTTAGTTTTCTATTTGTAAGAAGAGCTCTCACATAGGGGGTTCAAGAGCCCTCCCTTGGAGGAATAGGGGACCCATAAGTCTCCCTTTCTCTTTTGTGTTTGGCCACTAATACAATCTATCCATTGGTGGCATGAATATTGGTCAATTTTTTGGTTGATTTTGGTTCTAATTTCTTTATTCATTGTATTTTTGTTTCTTTAGTTGTTATTATCTTAGTTATTTATTTATTTCTTTTTCTTGATGTTTCTAACTCTTTCACTAACTTTTGTCCTATTCAGCTGACCCAACTGGACTTGTAGGTGTCCATCGTTTACTCATCCAAGTGGTGAAAAGGATACAACACCAGTACGCAACAACGTGCGTCAAAAAGATGCTAGAAATCACACATGGAGGGGATATATGGTTGGACAAGCCTGTTTCCATAGTCGTTGAGCTTATTGTGAACATAACAGGATTACCAATTTGGGGAATGGATCTTGCATTGTTTCTGGAAGACAAAACCAAGGAGAAAGTGCTAGAAAAAGAAATGAAGAAGAAGTACAGAGCCAACAAGGGGACAAGAGGGATCATCATCAAGAGGATCAATGATGCACCCTCACAATTGGGCACGAAAGTCTTAGCCTGGAAGATTCTAAGAAAATTTTGTAGGGAGGAAGTTCCTGCTAGAGTTGTTGCAATTGCAACCCAGTGCACAGAAGGCACCTCAATGATTTGGGTGTCGTACCTCTTGAACTTGTTCTTGGATGAGTGCAAGGATGCGCAGGATCTAGGAACAAAGTTTCACTACTCATGGCTGATCACGCTCATAGCCTTTATGGGATGGAGGGAACCAAAGTACGTAAATTTTTGTAACAGAGACAAACCAAACCAGGGAAAGAGGTATTCATTGCTAAAGGTGATGGCGGGCACTAGTCACAAGAGGATGAACGGATCCATATTCGAAGGATACCTACACGACCTACAAGAAGCCATCTCTAAGATGTGGAGAATCACACCAGAAGTTGTTGTGCGATATGTAGACATCGCCAATTTACACGCCACATGACACGCAATGTGGATACATGCAAGGAAGTATCTGGATAAACAATTGCTACAGATGCGCTATTGCATCATAGAGGGTGATATTGACATGGTCATCAGCGAATGGGTCGATGAATGGAGGATCCCAACCATTAGCCAAGAAGTGTCAGAAAGAACAGCAGAAGAAGAGGTAGAGTAGGGAGAAATGCAGCCTCCATAAATCCAAGTTCCCAAGAGACCAAGAATGATCCAAGGAAAAGAAACATAGACAGAAGAAGGGTCAATGAAGACAGGGACCCATAATAGAAAGAAGGATAAGACACAGTCAGCCAAGGAGCAGCAACAACAGGCCAAGCTCGCGCAAGAGACAACAACAAATCCCAAACCACAAGTAGGGGCAAATAAGAGGCCATACATGTAGACAGGAAGCAAGTGTAAGAAATCAAAGGCACAACGAGCACCGCTAGAATATATGATCATGGATGATGATGGTGAAATGATCACCAGACTGGTCCAGGATTTTCTATCTGAGGACTTCGACCATGTTGCACACCATAGGGACAATATTCAACAAGATTTGGAAGATAAACGACAACTCCTCAAACAAATAGGGGAAGGTTTGACAACATACAACAAGGGAATTAAACCATCAGCACCGCAGATAGAAGGAAGTGTGAAAGAAGAAGAAAGAGAGTCAGTCCAAGAAATATTGCAGTCGCATGTAACATTCCACATCAACCCTAGTATGTTGCACATGGATGAAATTGTGGGGAAGACACCCTTGAAGGACCTAAGCCAAATCCAACTTGTGTTGACAAGGATACCATCAGGGGATCTACACAGGTTGCAAGTGAGCATAAACCACAAGGTATAGTATCACACACGCAAAGACTTAATCGAACTGAAGCAGGAAACAAAGAAGAAGGACGCACTAGAAATAGTATATGAGAAGGCTAAATATGAGACCCAAGAGGAAAGGGAGTGCACAAAAGGATTGGAGTAGAAAGTGGCAGGAATTTATGAGAAGATTCCACAAGCCGTGCAGAGTGAGGAAATCACAACAACATAAAAGATTGATCAGATTTCACAGGAAATTGATCAATATCAGAGGGAGATCGAGACTCTCTAAGAACAACTCATACCAACCACTCCACCAACAGTCAAGGTGAAAATGAAGCATGAAGAAACAACATAGTTGTAGGAGAGAGAGAAGTAGGTTAGCATAGCAGCTGACTTGTTTGATAAAGCAACGTAGCTTTGGACCTGGTCAGAGGAGGATCAACAAATCCACAAGTGGGACATGGAAGAAGAAAGTATCAGTGTAGCAATCCAAGAACTCAAGCAGAGGAAGAAGACCATACCAATCACAGATTGTGTCAAAGCGACGCATGACATGAAGAGATTGTAGGCAGAGATAATCACTGTGCAAACCCAGAAACAAGAGTGTTGGGATCAAATGGAACCACTTCAAAAGAGGGTACCATAAGTCCTGGCACAAGCGGAGGAAGCCAAGACACAGATAGCACAAACCCAGGAAGAATGCATGGAATTGGTTAGTGATGAATTCGCAGCTCAGGTAGTCGACACAATCAAGGAGAAGATTGCGCAGGCGCAAACACAAGCAACAGAGGTCAAGGAAAAGTTCCATATGATCACCAAAGAGATCGAGGAACCTCAGAAGGATTAGGTGGCTCGGGATGAGCCACATGTCAGTGTTGGGGGCCTATTGGTAGCAGGCTAAAGTGGAAAGAAGGATGATCTTGGGGAAAGAATACATGCAGAGAGTGAAGCAACATCTGGAAGGAAACATAGCACGCGCGCATGCAAGAAAGCATGCACAAGGAAAGTGACAGCTGGAAGGAAGAAAATAACATGCACACGAGAGGCCCACCTAACGACGGTAGGGTTAGGGTTTTGGTAATGTATTGTAATGGCTGAAAATCTAGAGATTTATAAATAGTGATACTGACGTATTATAGAGGGTTCATGGATTTTGTAGTTGTGTTGATTTAGTTAGTATTCAAGTTTTTGTAGTGTTTGTCATATAGTAGTTATGCATGAGCAAATGCGATAGGTAATATTTTGTTGTATGAGCTATTTTGTACGTTGTTGAGCTAGAGGAGATGAGAGAAGGTAGATCTTGAGGATTAGATCACAGTTTGAGGAGCCTGGTATGATCTAGTTCGCCTCATATAGAGCTTACCCACCTGAGGAGAGTTGTAAGCGCACGAGGTTGTAGATGTAGAAATATCATAATAGAAGAGACAAGAGCCAAATATTTCTGGACGTATCCTAGGAGGGAGTCAACCACGGTAATATATTTGTAATGTGATGAAATAATGCATATATTTATCCTCTTTTTAGTAGTTATTTGTTGTTCTTAATGAATGAATGAGTTATTATATTGCCTAGGAAATATGGTTGCGCTATTAAGGGAATAAGTTGTTGAAGTTACTGCATAGTTGTGAATAACAGTATATTACATTTACCCATTCTAATAATGGTTCAATGGTCGAGTTCTCATATCTCATACTCAATCCTAGGCTGCCAACACCTAAGTCTTGTAGCCACCCATTAAAGCTATCTCGGGTGAGACTGTGCAACACATTCTGTGTGTTGTGTTGCCTTATGGTTTACCAGGAGGGCCGATAGTTTTAGTTTCTTTTTTGGAAACCCGAAATACATGCACCCTGCGTCAATAACGCAGATAGTATAGAAGAATATTTAACCAACAGTGGCCCAATGCTACTCTCAATTGGCACACTGACTTTTGTGGTGGTAAATTGACAATAACAACAATCATCAAAGGGTCTACTATCAAGCCTCATTTTCATACAATGTGCCCAAGTAGGATTCCAAATGGTGTGATAAATATACATTTCTTAATATTAAAAGGTATCTAACATTTCCTACATCTTTCTAACATTAAACTCAGAGCTTATACATGGTCCTTCAATAAACTTAATATTGTCCAATCATCCAAATAAACCTCTAAAACATTATGTTTAAAATCCTTGAATACACCTACTACTAATCTAGAAAATATTGTTGGTGCATTCTTTAAACCAAATGGAATTACTGTGTACTGATATGACCACCACTCTATTGCAAATGTTGTTTTTTACTTGTCCTCCAGCGAAATTATGATCTGATGGTAACCTAAACTGTGAAAGAGCCCTCCCTCATTATCTAAAATATCATCTATAAATGGAGTAGGAAAAGGATCATGTAGGCATGCATAGTTTAAATTCCTCAGATCCACACATATCCTAATCCCTCCCGTATTCTTTTCCTGAACCACCATTGGGATAATCCACTCTGATTCTTCCATAGGATCTATGATTCTTGATTCTAGCATTCTGTCAATTTCTTCCCTAACCTTCATCTTATAGATCGTGTTTAATCTGTATGGTCTCTATCTAACTGGTACTGTGTCTGATATGAGGGGTATCTTCATTTCCCCAAGTTCTCCTGCTACCCCTCTCATCTCTGGAAATGTGTCTCAGAATAAGTCACTATAATCACGCAATAATTCAGTTATCTTTTCCATTGTCTCACTTTCCTAGCAATATCTAATGTTGGCTATCTTGGGCTTCTCTTCAGTCCCAATATTGACCTTTTTAATATTCATAGGTGCAATAAACTATTCTGATTGTAACAAGGGTCCTTCCAACCCTATTTCTCCTTCCCCTTCTAATATATGTATGTCACGTGGGTTTTCCTCTACTTCTTAATCCTATACGACCTGATAATAATAAACTAATTGTTCAAGTCTTTCTTTTCTATAATCCTTGTCTACTATCACTATATCTACCCCATACTTTTCAAATATATTCCCTTTGATCCTCTGTAATACTAGATCCACCTCTGGATTCTCACTTTCAAATGCAAAGGTATTAATAAATTTATGTTTCACTGTGCCCCAACTTGCAGTTTCTCTACACAGTTCCTGCTCCTTGTACCAATTACTAGGTATTCCTTCTAATATATGAATAAATTAATGCGTCCATTCCTCTGGTGGTACCAATCTCCAGTTAGTGACACAATGATCTATGTGTTGTCTTGGGTTCCCTCTTCCATCATACTTTTGTAAGAATCTTTCCTATTGACTCCTACGAAATCTTATGCGCATCAGTTGCTTACACTGATACCAGTCTTGAATTACCTTCTTATGTGAACCCCACCATCAAGTCGATGTGTTCCTTAGTGATATATCTGACACTAATAATCTCTGACTACCCAAAATCTCTGATTTGAACCCTGTCAAGAAATTTTCTAAATTTTCCTCTTTAGTAAATGTGGGAAATTATCTTACTTTTGTCCCAACCCATATTACTATGCGTGTAACTCTAGTGCACCTCCTAGTAGAGGCTTCATGCAATCTTTGCTGCCATTTTTCTACTCCACTATCATAATCTAACATGTCTAAATAAATACTCCTCCAACTGAGTAATTCATCTGCAGTTGGATTCACATAGTCTTGATCTCACGTTGTAGTCCTATACAACTGGTTCACATAATCCTCTACAACATTGTCAAGAACAGGTTCTACATATATTTCACAATTTGAAGGATCTAAAGGTACTACTACCATAAATTTTCGAGCTTCAAATATCATATTTCTAGTCTTTAAATTAATTATGGCTCGATTATTAAAGGACCAATCAATTCCCAATAGTGTTGGAAATGGTATAGACTCATCCACCATATTCATCATTGAAAAGTTTGTTGTGATGCGTAGATCATCTATATCTATTGTTATATTCTTCAATCTACCAATGGGAATCACTCTCCGTTGGTTTCCTAGCTTCAATTGGATATTAGAATACCCTAGTGTAGGTTCTCCCATGGCTTCCCAAGTATTCTTTGGAAAAATGTTGACATATGATCCTAATTCTAGGATAACATTCTCATGTTAAAGTCTCCTATATTTGCATTCAATCTTAACTCTCTGCTAGTTCTTCTATTTCTATGGACATGATTAATCCTCTTCTATTCCCCTAAGGATCCAAGTTTTGATACTGTGGTTCCTGATTATACTGTAGGGGTTGTTGAAACTATGGTAATGCTTGAAATTGATGCACATTTCCATACCGTGGTGCAGTTTATCCTGCATCGACTCAGAATGCATCCTATATGCATATGAGGTTCTTTCTTTCATTAACTCCACAGTTATACAATTTTTTTCTTCATATCCCGCTGACTTACAAAAGTTACAGAAAGTACTTTTTCGTTCTATCTTGGACTTTTGCATCATAGGGAAGTGATAAGGATAATGCCCATGTGTCTTTCATATTTCACACCAAGGCCCTCTTGTAGGAAATGTATCTGGAAGCCCTACTCCCAAGTATTGCACAAATGTTGAAAACTCATTCTTGTGATGTCCCTCTAATATGCAAAGGGTACAACACACTGCTTCTAATTATTGCCTACTTTTATTCAAGTTTACTTGCACTGTCAATTTCTTTAGGTCTTCCTTCAACTCCTCTATGGTTGGATATGTATGATTATATTGATTCTCTTCTAAATGAATTGCTATTTGCAGTGCCTCTTCCTAGGTTTGAAATTTCTTTTGTCTCAATGGATATTTGAAATGTGGTAACAAAGAATTTGTAAACAACTATCTATGTTGCATGTCAGCAATGGGATACTTCAGTTTACCTTTCAATGTCTTGAACTTTTTATCGATGTCCCATACAAACTCTCCTAGTTTCTGTCTAACCTCAATCATCTCATTCATAAATTGATCCTATGATTTCGACCTCTGAAACTCAGTGATCAGTTCCTTCTTGATCTCTGCTATTATTCCCGACACACCTTGTGGATTTTTGAGTACTAGATTCATGTACCAATCCAGCACGTGGTTTTTGAACGTTATTGCTAGTTGTGCTAATGTTTTTGCCTCATTGGTGACTCTTTCAGCTTCCCATATTCACTCACACATGAATAAGTTCTTCTCAGGGTCTTATGTTCCATCCCCATGGAACTCTAGTAATATTTCCATTGGATCTATGCCTTCCATTGTAGAATGTGTTGTTCCTTCTCCACATGGTACTACTATTTGTGTATTGTTGTTTAGACTTCAACTCCCACTAGTATTTCTATTGGTACTTTCACATGTACCCCTACCTACACTGTTGTTGGTATTTACACTTGTACCCTCACTTCTATTATGATCTCCTAGATTCCTCTGACTGTCATTCACTGGTTCTCTAAACAACTCTTTCTTTGCTAATATGTTAATCGTACATGGGGTTGTAAGTTCTACATTTATTTAGATTTGGACATGAGTACTTTCTTCCTCATTAGATCTCTCTCCTCTAGTATTTCTTTCATATCTGGACTGTAGTATTTCTTCAATGTGATTCATAACACATAGATCTTCTACCTCCTACTCATCACTCTCTAAGGCTTCCCTCTTAACTACTGCTCTTTTCTTTTATTGAGATTATATTGGTAGGGTCTTCCACATTGCGTCGTTACTGCCTTCTGCAAAATTTCCTAGATCTCCACTTATCCATCATAATGGGATATTTCTCTTTACTACACTCTCCTTTATCCATTTCACCCTCCATATCAGACCTTCTTCAGTGTTTCCCCTAACTCCCCCATGCACGCAGGGTAGTTTAGATGTCTAATTCCATGGATAATATCCCTTTATCATGCAATAATCTGTTGATTGAAGTGTACACCGACCTGATGTACCTTCCCCTTGGACCCTTAATAAAATCCTTCTCTAATACACTGTAATACTTCAATGTATCTAATTCAAACTTAGTGATATACCCCACTACAATGTTGTCTAGCCATAAATATATTGTGTGCGTGAATTTGTTATTCACCCTCTTCAACCGCACGATATTATCTTCTGTCCACTCCACTGATCTAAATCTATTTTTTAGATGGGTATATTTCAACTATGTTATCCACTCCTACAATAGCATGGGAAACTCACTAAAGAAACTCTCATGTATTTCGATGAATACGTATCTCTCCAAGTACTATATTGGCTTAAAACTAGTGCTTCTATTATCTTTGTGGGAAAACTCTAGTTCCTGCACTATCAACCATCTTTCAATATCCGCTTCCATGAGATTCCAACCAAAAAACATCTTGTTTATTAAACCCCCACGCTATATTTCATCATACATACCTCTCGATCTAAGATTTTGAGTTCCAACCGGAAACGAAACCATTGTTGGCTTTTTGGGCTGACCCAAGTTCTGACTACAGGATTACCAATAACCCTTCGACAATCAGCCCTTATGGATACCATAAGGAAACAAAACACCTAGAGTGCACTGCATAGTCTCACTTGAGATGGATTCAATGGGTAGCTGCAAGAATCAGGTATTTTCAACCATGGGATGGGATGTGCTTCTCTCTCATGGGAATTAGATCTACTCAACTGCTAGCCCTCAAATACCCATTTGTTATACTAACCCTAGTTGGATCTCGATTCTGACTAGTGACACCATTACTCCAATAGAACTTCACTAACCATTATAATATCATATACCAAATGACATATAGTCATTTACTGCAACATAAGGTTCAAATCTGAATACTAACTATGGAATTCATCCATTTAGTGTTGTTCTACAGATTTCATTAGTTTATCCTTAGTGTGCAGTATTATTTCCTTTATCATGTTAACATGTTCATCTTAAAACTAATTAAAGAAAATATAATGACAAGTACAACAAACATTCACACATAATCCATATATAAGGTTGTTCACCCCCTCCTAGGGCTATGTCCACAAAGATGAATCGCTTCATTTCCTTATTAATATTCCTTCAAAACCAAGTGTCACACACTATACATTTCTCCATCTATTACAATCGATATCCACAGATCGCGATAGTATTCATAAAACATAGAACTTCTAACCAACCAACCAACCACCAACCCTTTCTATAGTACTAATCATTCTAGTTATACCAAAAATAGGACAAAGACATTACAAAAACCCTAACCCTAAGTGGATTAGGTTTGTCCACCTTCCAACTGAATCAATCTTGGCTGGTACATGATCCAACAGTTCTCCAAGTCGGTGTTTGTCCACTTTCTAGCTACTCTACAATAGTTTGTCCACTTTGTAATTTCTTTTCCTTGAAGTTGGTTTTCCTCTATTTCTGGCGTGCTCCCCATTTTCCATTGTTGCCTTATAGTTTTCGATTTCTTCCTTGATTCCTTCAAAACTTCCTTGGTTTTCTCTCAAAATTGTCCTGCGCAAACACAAGTCATATTCAATGAGCTCCAAGGTCAGATATCACCATATAAGGGATTCAAACACTTTTTTTTTCAAGTGGTTATGATGTAATTAATAATTCAAAGTTGACTCCTCCATTTTTTCGATTTAGTTTAGATATTGTTGCCAAATAGTTTGCAACTATACCTTTATTTAGATATGTTTTTGAATTCAAATTTAGGAGGATAGGAGGAGACTTTTGATATGTATTTTATGGAGCTACATCAGCTAAGGGATGGGGGGTGTGAGGAAGAGTTTTACTTTTTTCATGCTCTAAACTTGATTTTTCTAGGATTAATGAAATCTTGTTGGACCAAAAGTACCTTGAATATCACTTCAAAGATTCATGTAATTGTAATTTTCATGCTTTTGTATCTACCATGAATGTTTCTCCTTTGTTTATCAATTTTTATTAATGTATTTATTATTTAATGGTTAAATGGAATATTTTTATCATAATTTCATCTATATCTAGTACTCTGCTACATGTATTTCCCTCTATTATTCTATTGTAATTAACATTGGATTCATCCTTGATAGATTCCCTAAGTGTTTATTTTATTTATCTTCAACCTTCCAACTACAATGAAATTTTATCATCTTGAAGAAGTGATTTGTACCTTGACTCTGATTAGTTATATTTCAATTCACCAAGTGCCTAGCAAACCATCATTGATCTCTAACTCTATGACACCATTGACCAGTGGAACTTCCATCTTCTCTGCCAAAAAAATTTTAAATTCACTTTAAACCAAAGATCTGTCCTTTGAAAAAAATACCAAATCAATCCTTTCACTAATTTATTTGAATGAGAGATCGCTCTCTAGGTTGGAAGGGCTAGCTTGTAGCCTCAAGTTGGTTTGTAGGTTACTTCTGTGGTTTCCCTCCCGTAGCCAAGGGAAATTACAGAGTGATAACATGACACGTGACCAAATATTGTATAATCACAATCCCTCCAAGAGAATCAATACATAGTAAAAATAGTTACATACAGGAACCTCAAATAAAATGGATAAGAAAGAAGAATTGATATAACAATGAATAGTGCACACTATCTCTACAAGATCAACAAAAGAAACGTGGTTGGTATGTTGGTAGTGGTTGTTCAAAGAACATGAAAAGTGATAAGGACAAGTTTCTAACACTAAGAGAGGAAATATATGGCTCGGTCTCTTTTGGAAATGACAACTGAGGAAGAATCATTGCAAGGGATACAATCAAGATTGGAAGTAAAGATTCCAAGGTAGAAAATATTCTACTAGTTGAATATATGAAACATAACCTTATGAGTGTTAGTCAAATGTGTGATCAAGGAAAAAAACTTGTGTTCGATTCTCAGAAATTTGAAATAATAAAAGAAGGTTCAGGCAGAGTGGTGGCATCATATATGAGAACTTCAAGCAACATATATGTGCTAAGTGCAATTTGAAAGGAAAATTTTTGTTTAGGAAATAAAGATGAAGTTTCTTATGGAATAGATGAATGGGTCACATAAATATTGATAATCTTGTCAAGGTCAGCAAAAAGGAAGCAATAAGAGAAATTCTCTAGATCGTGAAGCCAACAAGAACATTATGCAAGCATTGTCAAAAAGGAAAGGAAACAAAGACCAAGTTCAAATCAAAGAAATACTCCACAACAAGAGCGCTAGAAATTGTGCATACCGATCTAGTTGCACCAACTAGAATAAAGGGTTTGAAAGGTGAGCATTGTTTTCTGCTATTAATTGATGATTATACAAGAATGAATGCAATTTTTTTTCTCGAGAAGAAGTCAGAGGAATTTGATAACTTCAAAATATATAAGGAAATGGTTGAAAATGAAACAAATCTGAAAATCAAATGTTTGAGATCAGACAATGGAGGATAGTTTACTTCCAAGTAATTTATGGACTTATTTAGTAAACAAAGGATAAAGAGGCAATTCTATGTCACCAAGAAACCTCAACAAAATGGATTTGTCAAAAGGAAGAATAGGACAGTGCAGGAAATGGCTCATACTATGTCAATGGAATCCAAGTTGACATATATCTTTTGGGCACAAGTAGTGCATGCAACAGTTCAAACTAAAAACATAGTATTTCTAAAAAACAATAATGATAAAAATACTTATGAGTTATGGAAAGGAAGACCATCAAATGTGAATCACTTTAGAGTTTTTGGAAGAAAATGTTATATTAAGAGGGAAGATGGAAACATGGGAAAGTTTGATTCTCATGTTGACAAAGGTATACTTGTTGGGTACTCAAGCACAAGGAAAAAATACAAATGCTTCAACCTAATGCTCAAAAAAATAGTGGAAAGCATCATTATGATAGTCAATGAGATAGGTGGATGAAGGATAAAACAAGAAGACAAGGAGTCTTTGGAACAGGTTCAAGAAGAAGAAGTAGCAAAAGAGAAAGATGAGGAAGAGAAGTCAAAAGAAGCAAACCAAGAACAAAAAGATCTTCAGGTACCTCCAAAGAAACCTAGTAGATGACTATAGAAGAACCATCCAATAGATCAAATCATTGGAAATAAAGATGTAGGAGTTGAAACTAGAAGAAGAATTAGTTCACCAGAACAAAAACACCTAGCACTATTATCGATAGTTAAGCTAAGAAGTTTTGAAGAAGCCAGCAGGGATGAATTCTCGATTAAATCCATCAATGAAGAGTTAGATAAGGTAGAGAAAAATGACACTTGGAAAATGGTTCCAAGGCCAGGGAACAATAATGTAATCAACACAAAGTGCATCTTCAGAAACAAACTGAATGAACATAGACAAGTTACCAAGAACAAATCTAGATTGGTATGTAAAGGATATGCTCAAGTTGAAGGTATCGAATTTGAAGATACATTTTCCCGAGTTGAAAGAATAGAAGTAATCATATTGATTCTAGCTTATGCATGCTACAAGAACATTAAAGTGTATGAGATGGACGTGAAATCAACATTTATGAATGGGGATCTAGAAGAGGAAGTCTACATTGAGCAACCAGAAGGATTCCAATTGTCAGAGAATGAAAATTATGTTTTCAAGTTGAAGAAGGCCTTATATGATCTCAAAACGGCCCCCAAAGCATGGAATTCTAGACTAGATAGATACTTACAACAACAAGGGTTCAGAAAAGGAAATCCAAACAACAACCTCTACATCAAGGTAAATCAAGATAGTATTTTGTTAATTCATGTTTATGTTGATGATATTATTTTTGGTAGTGATGATGACATGATGAGATATAATGTGTAGAATTATTTGAATTTGTCATTACTTATAGAATTATTGTTTCTTATGGTGATGGGGGCTCGTACTCCTGATATGGTTCATGTACTACCACGCAAACACCTGATACACAATTGGACAATTTCATCAGACATTTCTTGATAAATATCTCCTTTTCCCATCAAATTCAATGTTTCTACCCATTCATCCTTCGTACCTTTTATTAGGGTGGATTTAAGTACCTCACCTGGTAATGTACTGTAAGGTGATCTTTGCAGGTTATATTGAAATCTTTCAATATATTCTTCTAGTTTTTCATTTTCTTTTGCAATCATTTTAAATATTACATCCTTTAAATCCATGGTTCTAAAATAGTCTTGATATTTCGTAAGGAAGACTTGTTTCATTTCATCCCATGAATTTATAGTTCCTCCCCCTAGTCCCATAAACCATCGTAAATTTTCTCCTTTCAAAGTGGAAGGAAATAGCTTTAGTTTATGAGGTTCATAGGTATAGTCATAGCCTCTACACAGGACATCAAAATCAAATAGGAACGTGTCAGGGTCCTCTGAGATCAATCCATTAAAGGTTGGAATATTCTGTAGTGGAATGGATTTCATTGGGGCATTAGAAACTGGATCAACTATGGGATACTCCAAAGTGGAAGTCTGGGGTCACAACAGATTTTGTTGTGCCTTCATGGATTTCTTGGTTTGGGTGTTCTACTTGAGGTGGTTGATTACTTGGTCCCTTGGAAGATTTGATCGCGCTACCTATGTTTGGTATTTGAGGTGATCCTTATCCTGCCAAAATCATAAGAGATCCAAGTTCAGGTGGTTCTGGGTTTGCCTCAACAATTCCACTGGTCTCCCCTTCTCCTTCTCTCAAATTATAAGAATTTACCTTGCCTAAACAACTGAAAAGTGGAGTATGTGTACTTTGGAAACTCTGTTCATTTCCTTCGGTTCTGCTATGAACCTCAGGATGAGCTGCAGTTAGTGAATTTTTTGCTTGAGGGACTCGGGTAGAACCTTTTTGAGGTCCAACCATGGCTTGAGATTCAGATTTTCGGATAATTTATTCTATAAAAGTGCTCCTTCTAGGGGACATTGGGCCCTGGGATTTGGTAGTTTTTGGCAAAGGTTTTTCTTTTTCAAGTTCTTTCTTCTTAGTCATACACACCGACACAAATTCTATGCACCTATATAACCTCTATGCATCAATTGAAGGTGGGTGTTGGAACAAGCATTTTAATTTTTCCCTACGTAGGTTCTTACCTTTCGTTTTCAATACGTCATCCTTCAGAGACGCAACCTATATTATCTTTGACATTCTCCCAGGCAATGATGAAAAAATGTTGGGCTCTAAATATGTCCTAAAAACAAACTTAATCTAACATTAATTTTATCAACTGAGGATTCATCTTTTCTCTCAAGAGTGTCAACAAATTTTATGCAGATACTCGTAGAGGTTTAAATCGTGTAGATATTTAATCTACAACAAATATGAGTCTATCTAAATTACTGCAATAATCAAGTTCTTCACTCATTGACTACAAACTTTGAAACAAAAATATATTCTGAACAATAACACACCATGAATCAAAATATCAATCACTTTATTGAATTCATTCATTTATCTAAGAAACAACAATTTAGTCTACGAATTCATTCATTCATCTCTTAATGATTAATTAATCTATTGGAATGGAACAACGATCTACTAAATAATAAGGAATAACAAATGCAAATTAAATGAAAGGAACAACAAATGTGAATTTGATGAAAGGAAAAAACATATGGGAATTTAAACAAAAGGAATTCACAAGCAATAAATTGACAACAAATGGAAATGGAACAACAATCGATAATCTCCAAATGGAATATCTATTCTCTACAAATGGAACAACATAACCAATTCATAAAAGAATCATCACATCAATGAGTATATCTTAACTATTGAAAAGGAAATATTGAATCACAAAACTATAACAGAATTGATAAGATTACATATGAGACGGTAACTCCTGTCGAATGGGCCAACAGTATTCATAATATACTGCTACTAAAAACTCAGTACGCAAAAATGATCAAAACACTTGAAGATTCCATTAATTCCATAACTGATAAGTCATTTACAATGGGATTGTTGTACAGAGTGTCAACAATTAAGAGATTTGAATTCTTGGTTATATCTCTATCGTTCACTATTCTTTATATATTACAATAAGATAAGTAAATTAAGTTATCCCAAGGATCGAGAGATCCTCGGGATTGCTTTTTCTGTTTATGAAGATTGCAAGATAAAAAGTCAATATTCCTTTGAACCGTTTTGTGCCTGATTTTTTCGATATTCAATGGTCTGTGCATCTTCATGATATTATTAGTTATCTTTAGTTAACAACAATTGTCCATTTCTGCATAAAATCGAAACAATTCAAACCAAAGTTCAGAAAATATCTAATATCATTTAATATTATTTCCTAAAGGATTTTTTAACCATTTTCTTCCCTAATTACTTCAAATTAATAGAAAATTCAACAAAGAATATATCACAAACTAGAGTAACAAGGAGAATATTTATACCTTTTTCCCAACCCAACACCAATCCACTCAAAACTAGTTCGCCTTTTGAAGTGCTACGTACAACACATGAAACTTATTTTCCAAGTATTTCTTGTTCTCCTTACCTTGTGTGCTCTTTCCTACTAGTATCTCCAAATCCTACGTTGTCATGTGCACTTTCAACACTTCTCTTCTTTTTTAAAGCACCTATTCTAGTGTTTCTTTCTTTGTCTGGAGCTCCTCTATCATTCTTTCGGCCTCTTGTTGAAATGGATCCAACTAAACCTGCCTTGCTTTTTTTTCTTCCTGCACAGTATTTACCTCTTCCTTTAGGTTTTTCATCTCCTACACGACCCTCAATATATGGGATATGTTCATTTTCTTCTTCCTCTTACTTAGGTATTGAACCTCCATGTTCAATTTTTTCTCTCTCTGCTCCATCTGGTGGATCTTCTCATCTTCTTCTAGGCGGGTAAAAATATGTGCAGTCCTATCATATAACTTTTCAACTTCTTTTAATTCCAGTGCTATGCTATCTACGTGCACAGTATCCTCCTTCTCTCCTTGTTACCATAATTTTGAGGGTGTTCTTGGAGTTAGTTTTTTCTATTAAGTATGTTATCTCATGTATGTATTTCTCCATTGTCTGTGCAATCTTTTGGATCTTCTCTTCTGTTGTGACCTCCAACTCCTGCACATAGTCTAGTATGCTATTGTATACTTCTGCAAGTTGTTTTTCTAGTTTATCTATGCACTGCTTCTCCTCCCCCTTATCCAACATTATATGTTCAAAAGTCACCTACAAAATCTTCTTAACCTCTCATTCGAGTGCTAGGTTGGTGGCATCCACCGTAGCTCTAGATTGAACCCCCTACATCACACTCTCTTGTAATACATATAATTACTTCGTGGGTATGTTTACAAGAACCAAATATCAATATAGCATAGAAAATCCTCAGAAAAAGTACTCAACGCCTTGAAAAAGAGAGAATTTCATATAATAAGCCTCTTCGAGGGGGCAACCTCCTTTTACCCCACTTAAATGTTCAAGTACAAAATGATTCAAATGAAAATGTCTCCTTGGTATATATAGGAGACTAGGAGGTATAATTACAACTAATGGCCTAAAGCCGACATAAATAAAATAACATTACTAATATAATATGCCCCAATTAAGGGGTAATGAGCCAATATTAGGGC
>ML777212.1:89996-100568 GCA_009831015.1 Picea engelmannii | reverse complement strand
CCCTCCCCTTGAGACAAGTGTTGTTTGCAACGCTTGAGTAACTTTGGATGCTTCTGTATAAAAGACTCATCTTCCCAAGTGGAATCTTCAGCCGGTAGTTTCCTCCATTTAATGAGATACTCTGAAATGGATCTATTCCTTAGTTGGTGAATTCTTGTGTCAGTGATGCCTTCAGGCTCCAATATGATTTTTCCTTCCTCGTCAAGTTTTGGAAATATATTTTGAACTAGGATCTTGACACCTATAACCTTCTTTAAGCATGAAACATGGAAAACTGGGTGTACTCGTGAAGATGCAGACAACTCCAATTTATATGTGATGCAGGAGCATCGCCAGCACATCAAGCGATCCAGCGCGGAAGCGGAAACCAGCTGGATAAGCCAGCACAAATTTTGAAAATGCTTTGGGACTGATGCGCAAATATTAAATGAGTTATTTAAGAGGAGGCACCTTTGTATATTGTAAATGGACCTTGAGCCTTTAAGCTCTCGTCCTTAGGTAGATAGTCGGCATTTAATATAGTTAATGCTGGTAGATAGGAATTTAATTTTAGATTTGATAGCTTTAGAGTCCAAGAGAGAAAACGGATATAGACACCCTCATTTGTACATTGTAACATTATCAATTCAGAAGCAAGAAGAGAAGAACATGCAGAGAAATGTATGAAGAACACCCATGTACAGGCATTTGAATAAATAGAAGAAAGATTTGATTCAAATTCATGGTTTTGTGTTGTTTTCTCTGTGCATTGATGTTATGCTTATGAATGTTTGCTTCCTGTCATACATTTGCTTTTATATGATGTGTATGTGATTTCATGGTGGAATTGAAGCCTGAAAGGAAGAGTGAATGAGTTTCAATTGTTTCTCTAAGTGAGCCAGAGATTCCTGCAAGGAGTGCAGTCGAATCATCCATAAGGAGTGCGTTGACAGAAGGGTTCAATTATAGATAACTTTTGTTCTCATTTCATTGAAAGTGCAGTTGGGGCACAGAAGCCGTGCAAGGAGTGCGCGGGCTGAAAGAAGTCTCAGAGTTGTGATACTGAGAGAAGCTTCAGAAGATTGTTGCTGCAGGTGTGCACAGAGTCGAAGAATTTCAACTCTCAGTTGAGGTTGAAGAGTTGCCGCAAGGAGTGCGTGCATAGAGTTCTCTTTTCCCTAAGAGACTTGAATTCGGCGAAAATCTCAAGAGGAGTAGATTCTTAAGTCTGTTGGAGGACCGCAAAGGAGTTTTCGCATCAAGTAAATCCTCAAGGAAGGAAAAGCGACGGTCAAGATCTGGTGGAGGGAACTCATGGAAATCTCGCCAACCATCAGAGCCGATAGATTAGCGAGGAGGTTACAGCCACGACAGAGTCTGACCTCAAGAGGCTAGTGAACTGTCGGATTAGCATTTGAATTCCTGTCAGCCATTAGATTTGGCAGGAGTTGCAACGGGGTAAAGCCCTAGCAAGCAAAGGAGAAGACCCGGAGGAGTCATAGGGAATTTCATGGGTGAAGGAATCATGACATCAGGAATCACGATCCGTGATATCTCGACGAGCCCAGAACCGTCCATCATTTGGGACACGTGTAAGGAGATCCTGAGGAGTCAAAGTTCGGGGCATCGGAGATTTCGAAGGAAAAAAAATCCTTGCATATTGGAATCACGAAACGCGATATCCCGATGGAAGGGTCGTGTGGGCCACAGTCAAGGTTAGTGGAGGATAGGTGGCATACCATATCGGGGATTGGGAAAAGGTAAGTCCCGAATCCTTTGGCATCAGGATTCGCGATCCCGCAAATTCTAAAATCTCGACAGAAGTGGCGGGAGGTGGAAAGGTCACTCCACATGTGTACGTAGGTGTATCAGCATATTGGGAGTCGGGGATCAGCGAGGTAAGTTGTTTTCGACATCGTAGGTGCCAAAATCCTGACGGAAGGATTCCCGATAGGATTAGGAGACGTTGACATTTACCCATCGGGTTTCGAGGTATTGGGAAGCACGAGGTGCGTGACCACGAGACTCGCGAAATCGCGAGGTTCGATTTCTCGATCATTAAGGGAAATCAGGTGGAGAGTTGTTGTGGGTAAGGAAAATTCCTGATAGGGAATCAGAGGAACTTTGGATTTCTTCGGGCCATGAACGAAAGAAGGTATTGAGGGAGTAGACGTTCTCCGAGGAGTGCGGCCGCGTCATTTGTGGTATCAGAGCGGGGAATATCTCTTTTCTTTCTGTAGAAGGGAAAATAAATTCACCATGCCACCTAGGAGAGAAAGGCATTCACCTGATCCAGAAGATAGGGAGGTGTGAAGAAGAGGTAGGCAAGTAGTCAATCCAGAAATGGAGAGACAGATGAGAGATCTTCGAGCAAGACTTGAGGATATGGAAATAGCTCAAAGACGCACAACTAGTGCAGGTGATCTGAGTGATTTCGAGAGTGAAATTGAGGCTGAACGTGAGGAAGAAGTTGCAGCTAAGGATGCAACAAATTAATGCCTAATAAAAGCTATTGCCAGGATGGGTGCTAAGTCGAAGATGGGCATTCCAGTCTATGAGGCAAATCTGGATGCAGAAGAACTTCTGGATTGGATTAGAGCTCTTGACACCTACTTTGATTATGAGGATATCAAAGAGGATAAGAAGGTCAGACATGCTATCACACGCCTGAAAGGACATGAAGCATTATGGTGGGACGAGCTACAAGCAGACAGACGTTGCAAGGGCAAGCAGAAGATCAAAAGTTGGGATCGAATGATTGCAAAGATGAAGGCGAAGTTCATCCCAAGAGACTATCAAATTACTATTTTCAGGAGGATGCAGAACCTGAGACAGAAGCTGATGATAGTGAAAGAATACACTGAAGAATTGTATCGACTGAACATCAGAGTAGGTCATCAGGAGAGCGATGATGAAAAGGTTTCTAGATATCTGAATGGTCTGAGATACGACATTCAGGATGAATTGAGCATGGTAACCATTCATACGGTGGAGGATTCTTATCAGATGGCTCTGAAAGATGAGGAGAAGCTGAGCCGTAAGAAAGGTCAGTGAGGGCGAGGCAGAAGTCAACCCAGAGGCAAGTCAGTTTCCGAGGATAAATACTAGAAGCCCAGGGAGGAATGGAAGAAACCTCGGGGTAAGGTTGAAAGATGTGGAACCTCACAAAGAGGGTCATATGTTGAACAGAGAGGGAAACATACAGAGCAGAGTGGAGGATATGTTGATGGCATTACTTTTCCTCGTACCAGAGGTAGAGGAAGGGGAAGAGGTGGAGTAATCACATGCTTCACATGTGGAAAAAATGGGCACAAGTCTTATGAGTGTCCAGAGAAAAATAAGGACGTCGGAGAAGCTCACATCACCGACGCACAGATACGGGATGTTGAGGCCGAAGACATAGAAGGTGGAAGATCAATTGTGATGCATAAAGTCCTTTTGACACCTGAGAAGGAGGTGGAAAATTCAGTCCAAAGGACCAGACTTTTTAGAACTGCTTGCAAGACCAAGGACAGGGTGTGCAAGGTCATTGTTGACAGTGGTAGCACAGATAATATCGTATCTACAGAGATGGTAGAGAAGCTGGAGCTGGAGACGAATGATCATCCAAACCCATACAAAGTTTCATGGCTACAGAAAGGACACCAGGTAATTGTTACTAAACAATGCTTGGTTGAATTTAAAATAGGTGGATATAATGATAAGATCTTGTGTGATGTTATTCCCATGGATGTATGTCATTTATTGCTGGGTATACTATGGCAATATGACAGAAATGTGATTCATGATGGGCGAATGAACACATATACCCTGGAGAACCCATATGTTGCTTCCGATAAAAGATAAGAAGGTGAAGCCGGAAGTAAGCAATGCAGTACTTCTCATGAGTGGGAAGGAACTTCTTACAGAGGTTAAGAAGAAAGAAGATCCACAATTCTTTGTGGTCAGAAAGTCGAAGATTGTTCTGATTAGCACCAGAGTGGATGATTTACCAGATGAGGTTCAGGAACTGCTGGAAGAGTTCACTGACATCATAGTGGACGAATTACCTCATTCGTTGCCACCGATGAGGACTGTGAGTCATCATATAGACCTCATACCAGGAGCTAGTTTGACAAACAAAGCCATGTATAGGTTGACGCCGCAAGAAAATAAAGAGGTTAAGAGGCAGGTCCCTGAGTTATTGGACAAGGTATTGGTGAGAGAAAGTTTGAGCCCATGTGTTGTTCCGACAGTACTCAGTCCAAAGAAGGATGGAGGCTGGAGGATGTGTACCGACTCAAGAGAAATCAACAAAATAACCATCAGGTACAGATTTCCACTGTCGATAATGGATGATCTAATGGATTGCCTGAGCGGGGCAAATTATTTTTCAAAGATAGATTTGAAAAGAGGATACCACCAGATTCGCATGAGAGAAGGCGACGAGTGGAAGACAACCTTCAAGACCAACGAAGGACTGTATGAATGGCTAGTCATGTCGTTTGGCTTGACATATGCACCGAGTACCTTTATGAGGTTAATGAATGAAGTCCTGAGGGAATTCATCGGGAAGTTCGCCATTGTTTATTTGGATGACATATTGATTTATAGTAAATCAGAGGCAGAGCACTTGAAGCATTTGGCTACAGTGATGAGGAAGCTACAGCAGGAAAAGTTGTTGATTAACATGAAGACATCCTCGTTTATGAAGACAGAGCTCATTTACTTGGGTTTTTTTATTTCGGCGAATGAGTTGAGGATGGATCCGGATAAAGTGGAGGTAATTAAGAATTGGCCATCACCAAGAAATATTTTCGAGGTGAGAAATTTTCATGGTTTGGTTAGTTTCTACCGGAAGTTCATCAGGAATTTCAGTGGAATTAGCACAGCGATGATGGACACAGTGAAGAAGCGGCATAAGTCTTTTCATTGGACAGTAGAGGCTGAGAAAAGCTTCAATATGTTGAAGTGGAAGATCACAGAACAACCAGTCCTGGTGTTGCCGGATTTCCTAAAGACATTTCAGGTGAAATGTGATGCAAGCAGGGTTGCCATAGGAGCGGTCTTAAGTCAAGAAGACAGGCCAGTTGCATATTTCAGCGAGAAGCTCGATGAGGCAAAATTAAAATACTCCACGTATGATAAAGAATTCTATGCTATCATTTAGGCGCTGAAGAAGTGGAGGCATTACTTGATCCCAAAAGAATTTGTATTGTATAGTGATAACCATGAATTACAGTTTGTGACTCAATAGGAGAAGTTGAATCAGAAACATGCTAAATGGGTAGAGTATATGCAAAATTTCACGTTTGTGATTAAGCACATTTCAGGTACTGCTAACAAAGTGGTTGATGCTTTGAGCAGGAAGTGTTTGTTCCTGCAGGAATTCCGAGTCAAAACATTGGGTTTTGAAAATCTCAGGGACATGTATGTAGGTGATGTAGATTTTGGAGAAGCGTATGAAGCAGCTGAGAATCCAGTTCTCAGATACAGAAGCCAATGGATGGATTATCTGATCCAGGAAGGATTGCTATTCAGAGGCAATCAATTGTGTATTCCAAAATGCTCCATGAGGGAGAACTTGTTAAATGAAAAGCACAGTGGAGGATTGGCAGGACATTTTGGCCATGAAAAAACATTCGCGAAGTTGAATGAGTCATATTTTTGGCCAAGGATGTGACCAGAGGTCAAATGATTCGTTGACAGATGCAGAGTTTTCCAGCATTTGAAGGGGAGGAAGCAGAATGCAGGTTTTTATCAGCCATTGCCCATACCCGAGAGGCCATGGGAGGTGATTATCATGGATTTTGTATTGGGGTTGTCGAGGACACAAAGAGGTGTTGATTCCATCTTTGTGGTAGTGGATAGGTTTTCTAAGATGGCACACCTCATTCCATGCCAGAAAACCAGCGATGCGACTCACATTGCAAATATGTTTTTCAAAGAGGTCATTCGACTTCATGGACTACCGAAAAGCATAGTTTCGGACAGAGATACCAAATTCATAGGGAATTTTTGGAGGACCTTGTTACACATCAAAATCACTCAACTGGATAAATGTCACATATTCCTCTCAATTGTCGTAAGTTTCACAACTTCCTTACAACTTTCGAAAGTGTCGCAAGTTGGTTACAAGTGTCGAAAATGTTGTTGAATCATACTGCCATGATGACGACACTAAGGAGGCACTTAAAACATCTTATGTACTTGGTTTGAAGAAGGAGAAATGGTTCACTGGAGTCAAACAACTCTTAACACCTGAAAAGGGCTTCCAATCAAGAATTTTGAGGGTGAACGCTCCCCTGAAACAGCCTTAGGAGCAATGGCGCTCCCCCATAAGGCCTCAGGGAGAATTATAATGCTTCCTTACCCCTCTGCAAGAGCGTTGCCCACTTTTGAAGCGTTGGCTCTCCCCTTCAGCCTCTCAGGGAGCGTTCTAGTGCTCTGATGCCCCTTTTGAAGGAGCGCTCCCTAATCTAGGTCAGTTGTTAGCCCAGTGAGGAGAATAAGGAAAGGATCTTTCGAGATTAGGAGGCAATTGTACTCGAATTATTGGTTTCATCAAGAGATCCCTAATCTAAGGAGGAAGTTCCCAACTTGTTCTAAACATAACTCAAGAGGTTAAGCTCCTCCCAACCTATATAAACAAGATCTATGATGGTGGAAAGGGAGAAGAATTGCTAGTATGAAACCTGTGATCTCATAGGAAACACACAATCAACCAAGGAGAAGTGATCAGTGAAGCTTCTATCAACCAGGTTGTGGATCTTTCGAGAAAGGGTTAGACGAAGGGGACTTGACGAAGCTGTCGCATTCGCATCTACGATTGTAAGTATTGTTGTCGTTTTCTCATCAATATGACACGCTTGGCCTATTTCTTTCTAGTTTGTGTCTAATGCCACATGAACCTATCACTAGTTGATAGATCTGTTTTCAAGCTAATATCAATAGAGTAGGAAGCAATTGTATCTTGCTTTGTCCACAGAATCCAGCGAGGAGCAAAGGATTGGAACGCAACTTGGAGTGTGCAGGGACGAACGTCGATAAAAAGGTACTTATGTCATCCTTCCTTCTCATGTGTTAGTTTAGATAGATTTGAAAGGAAGTCAGTGTCCACGTTAAGCATTTTTCTGTCTAGGGTTAAGGTCAAGCCTTAGAGGTGATCTACCTGTGTGCAGGGAAATTTTCCTACAACAGAAACTGGCGACTCCACTGGGGAAATAGCCTTGAATCGAAACCTCTTGTTTCGATTTCTCCTCATTGACCTAGTTCTGTCCCTTGATTGTTTCAGACCTGGTTCACTACTCTTTTGATTGTTTTCATGAGCTGATTGGCTCCCTACCCTATCACACTCAGCAAACTTGTCAAGTTTGAATCCCAATTTTTGGAATTTTTTGACATTTCTGGAGTTTTCAGACCCTAGCACCCTTGTCCTAGTGTTAACAGAGGGCCAATGCTCCTAATAGCTTTGCACAGAGCGCTATAGCGCTCCTTGCCCTTGGTAACAGAGCACCAACCTCTTTTTGGCCCAATAACCCTCCAGAACTGCCTTTTTCAAGGTTTGCCTCTGTGTCTCTTTTGTTGAGTCATCTAGTGAGTCAATTTTTCTTCCTTTTCATCCTTGACATCTGCCTTTTTTGAAGAATAAACACCTTGTTAATTGGATTTTGTAGCCTTCTTCACTATTTTCATTGAGTTTTTCCTGTTGAGTGAATTTTGAAACCCATGCATTGTTCTTCTCTCCTCATCAGCTGAGTAAAAACCTTGGTGAAGGTCATCAAAGGACTACAGACCTCTTTATCTTGATTTGAGTCAAGGTCATTGTTCTTCAACTTTTGCTTTTGGGTGTGAATTTTTGTTTTCTCTTTGATTGTTTTTTTTTTTCTTTCGCTTTTTCGTTTTGATTGCAACGAGAGGGTGCATTGTTTGTATGACTTTAGCTTGTGCTAGTTTGATTTTCATTCATACAAAGACAATTAGCAAGACAAGCACTATGTTGAATTGATCTTTAACTCATATACGAACAATGAAAAAGCATCTCCATGATTGATTGTGCATATTAGAAGACATTTAAAAGTTTTTACATTACATCAGGATTTGATTGAGAAAAAGAATCGTTTGGGGACACTTCGTAGTTGTGCTTGTTAGTGAAAAGAACTCTCTCTCTCCCTTAGATAGACGTTCATCGAAAGAAAATGGTTGTTTATCATATTCAATGCATTATTTGGGTTTGAGTCATAATTCCATTTGTTTCACTTCCATACACCCCTTTTGCGTAAAGAACAGGCACTAAAATCAACGCTAATTAAAAATTATCTAGAAATTTTTTCTTTGGTAGGATCCTCCGCCAACAGTAGAATAGGTGTAGTACTTTGGATTAGGCTGTGAGCATAACTCTCCAAAGTTTCCAAAACAAACAGTAGCATCCTGAGTTAGGGAGAGTCAAATCCAGTTATCGTATAAGTCTGCCTGGGATCCCCCTCTCACACAGGGGTTACGCATGAGGTCGCATTCGGGTAAGCTACGGGGACTAACCCTCTGTGGTTTAACTGATTGTGGTGGTTGGATCGTATTATGGGGGTCACTTTGAGGTAAATCCACAATTACTGCATGGAAGCCTTCTAGTTGATTTTGGGCTTGATACCCTGCCTGTACGTTCCGATCGGACTGTCCACTGTTCTCGCCCAGGGGCTAACTACGAATTGGTAACCTTAGTAGCCATAATATTTAGGGTCTTACACAAGGTGACAGTGACAGGAAGTCTCACTGTACCTAGAACAGACAATGGTCAAAATCACTCGGGCTCCTTGGAGGGTAAATCCACAATTACTGCGTGGAAGCTTGCACCAAGGCGAAAGTCTGTTAAGCAGGTCGCCATTGTAACTGTTCCACCCTACCCCCAGCCCTTCTGGACTTGATCACGCGACGTTGGATTTCATCACCAACTAGTACGATCATCAAAAGAAGGTCTTGTTTGCTTGGTTGTGATTCTTAGATTTTTTAGCATGTGTTGTTTATTTTCTCTAGTTGGCCATAGATTTCTTTCACCGACTCTTTTCTGCCAACATCAACCCTCCATGCCGCTCGCAGAGGCTACAGGGAATTCCTCCAGAAAATATGGAAGGAAACACCCCTTTACCCCCTCATTCTACGGAGGAATCTCCTCAACAGAGCGAGGTTCAAAACACTATGATTTCCCAGGACGAAGTTCCCATCCCTTTGGAGAATTTTCGAATTGTCTCCGAATCTCTGGAAGCATACCGCATTCCGAAGGGATACGAACAACAGATCCTCCACTTAAATTTTGTCAGAGAATTTGTTGTCAATCCGGATATTCCAGCTGGGTCTCCTTAGAACCCTTTAGCCAATGACCCCTTTTGGACTGTGGATGTTGTTCGGAGTCCACCACGCTTGGTGCGAGATCTTTATGAAACAAGAGAAGGTGTCGATGCATATTTTTCCTACACTGTACCCCCAAATCACTTCACCGGTACTACCACTTTTACAGCCACACCAACCATTGGTCCAAACATACCGTCTGTTGGCCCACGACCTACTATTCCTTTCCAAATGGCCCATTCGAAAATGGCCCTGCACATTCCGACTATCCTTGCCGATAATGCGGTAGTTAATCAAGCCCCGATTGGCACACCTGTAACACCAAGACCTAATCTCCCTTTTGGATTTAGGGCACTAAACGCATCCGCTACCACCACTGCCCAAACTACTACTCAAATTGTACCGGGAAGTTCCATACCTATCCAACAACCCAGAGGGACTGGCCTTGGTGGTCCTAACCCAATCGGCAACATTGGTCAGTGATTGGCATCTAGCTTTCAGATCCCGGGAACTCTACCTCAAACTGGGGGGCATCCCCCCTCCGGAGGACAAATTCCATTCGGAGGGAACCCTAATGCTGGGGGGCATCCTCCCACCGGAGGAAAAATTCCATTCAGGGGGCACCCTCATGCTGGGGGGCAACCTCAAGTCAGAGTCCACCATCAACAACAAGGACAAAATGTGTCCGTCGCACCCAATCCATGGAGCGTCCCTTTTCAAGGAAACCCGCATGCCTCCATGGGACAAAATGTGCCTGCCGCACCTAATCCATGGAACGTTCCTTTTTCAGGAAACCCACAATTCCCGACAGGACAAAATTCTCAGGCTCCGCAACAACCTCCTTATGGACAAATGCCCAACCCAACCCATAACCCTCAAAACGCATCCGGTTATCCTCCGCTCACCCAGTCTTCTCAAAACACTTCAAATCCTACATACCTTGGTCAAAACCAACCTCATATGAGAGGGCCCACTAGTTATAATTATCCACATAACCCGGTAATGGGCCCCACTGGTGTACCCCTGCCACACCAACATTACCCACAGGTTAACCGACAACTAGCTTTTCTGGCTACCCTGGATCTTCTAGACTTGTCTCGGTTAACGAATGATCCCATTTATCATTCTCCGGTTTGGCCAGCTATTCCAGCAAAACTTCCTTCTGATATCCCAAAATTCGACGGAAAATCTGGAGAAGACCCAAACAACCACGTGATGACTTTCCATTTGTGGTGTTCATCCAACTCCCTCATGGACGACTCTATTCGTTTG
>ML777212.1:72905-89484 GCA_009831015.1 Picea engelmannii | reverse complement strand
ACCTCCCTTCATCAGACAACTTCCATACACATCTCCGATCATATCCATGAATGGAGACGACGACGAAGGCTAATCAAAGCGGTCATCCTCGACCAATTATTAGCGGAATGGTTCACGAAATCATTATTACCCCAGATCGCTCGTGATGTTGCCATGGGCGGTGTGGTCACCGAGGAAGAAGCCATCGCCTGAGCTTAGTACTTAGACTTATTCTATTCACAATCCGGTACTCTGTATGAGTTGATACTGAACGCTACCCGTACCACTAACGATCCATCCAAACCATCGACTGCTTCGCATGCAGATGGAGTTATTGGCTCCATCAAAATTCAATCTACTACTCAGTCTACTGGAACAATCCAGTGACCCACTTCCACGGCCGCTCCCAGTTCGATTGAACCCTCTTCTACCCCCACCCAAACTTAGGTCTCTGATGTGAATGCGGTCCAATCAATCCCTTCACAACAACTGGGGGGCAAGAAGAAAGCGAGAAAAAAAAGAAAGAAGAACAATAACAATGGACAACCCAAAACCCAACCGCAAACCCCTGCTGTCCGAAAACAACCACCACTAAAACCGAAATTCCCATGTCTCATTTGTGGTGACGATCACTACACTCAAGATTGCCCACACCGCGATGAAGTGGCTAAACTTTTCAAGGGAAATTTGCAACCCGTTGTGCTTACTCAGCCTTTTCCGCAACAACAATCTTTGGTTGCACAAACCCCCACGTCAGGGGGCAGTTCCAACCAACCCCCTGATGACTCCTCGACAAGCACCCACATTTACATGTTTAACGGGGTTAATCTAACCACTCATTCTGCGACATACGACACGCCAGTTAAACCCGACAAGTCGAAGACGTCTAATGGTTCTTCACTAGATCCTTTACCATCCGCTGTTAATCATCCATCTGTTAGCCCTCCATCAGGGCCACTTCAGATTGAGAAACCTTCTTTTGACTCCATCTTACGCCCTCCTAAGAGTACCATCCAGAAATCCACTTTCAATCCTAATTCACGGGCTACCCAAAATTACAATATTGTAGAAGATTTGGCCCAAGCCCCATGTGCCATGTTCGCATTGGAAGTTCTACAACACTGTCCTAACCAACGTAGGACGCTCTTAGCTGCTATAGGCACTTTCGATCCCGAGTCATCAAACTACATCACGTTTAATCTGGATGATCATCAACCGCGACTCTCCCACCAGCTAGCTTTCCAAATCGATGTTGTTGTTCACAATCAACAAATCCACCGAACTATCCTGGATGAGGGAGCCTCTACCTGTTTCATGTCTCTAGCATGTTGGAAAGGTTTAAAATCACCTACCCTTAACAAATCCCCTACGATGTTACGTACTTTTGATGGATGAGGTTTCCATCCTCACGGATTACTGTAATCCCTCGTCGTTCAATTGGGCGGTAAAACTGTTACCGTTGATGTCGAGGTGGTCGATGCTCCCCTTGATTACAACCTCTTACTTGGAAGAAGTTGGTTCTATGCCATGACTGTCGTTTCCTCATCGGTGTTTCGATGTGTACAATTCCCCCATCAAGGCAAAATTTTCACCATCGATCAACTTGACTTCTGTACACCCGACGCTCGCATCCCTACCACCAACAACATATCTTTTTTGGGAGACCACCCAGTTACATATGAAATCATTGGTGTTGGCTTATTGAAAGATTCTAGCCTTATGGGTACTTTCCCTACACCACTTCCACTTACTGCACACCACATTGCTGTTGTCAACATGATCTCGACTATGCCTTATCAATCCTTGGAATCATCTGATCCCTGGATTGTACCTAGTCCTTTGGAATTCGATGTGCTCAGTGACACCATGCCACTCAGCCCAGCCGAGGCCGCATACGTAGCTATCCAATCTACCTCTCCCTCTCCCAACAATTCACATTCATTGGAACCCGATGCTTACTCAGTGCCCTCGTGGTTGGATTCCCTATCATCTGTCGTTGATTACATTTCCCACATTTTTCCTTCAGACGAATCTATTATGGAAATGCTCAGCATTGACTATTTACCCTGGGATGATAACCACCGTCGATCCTCTTTTCTTCCTCCTTTGGAAGAAGTGCAAGACATACGATCTGTCTTCCCCCCCGATGTTACCGATGCTCCACAATCCCCTATCCTCACACAAGATACTCTCTCTGAGGGGAACATGGGTAACATCTCTACTACAATCACAATTGACATTTCAGTCAAAAAAGGTGTCGTGGAAAACATTAATCTTGGTGCTAATTGAACGCCCGACGAAGTGGTTTTGTACACCGCTTTGTTCAAGGAATTCCGCGATGTCTTCACATGGAGCTATGAGGAAATGCCATGGATTGACCCTTCAATCGTCATACACGAAATCAAGACTTACCCTGACGCAAAACCGATTCGATAGCAACTCCGCCCAGTTCACCCCAAGAAAATGGCAGCTATAAAGGCAAAAGTTGAAAAACTTCTAAAATCTGGCTTCATCTATCCCATCCCTTTGACAGAATGGGTCTCCAACCTCGTTCTGGTTGCTAAGAAACAAGGGACCATCCATGTTTGCATAGATTACCAAGATCTCAACAAATCTTGTCCCAAGGACAACTACCCTACGCCTTTCATCGATCAAATCATCGATAATTGTGCGGGAAGCGTAATCTTCTCTTTCATGGACAGATTTTCTAGATATAACCAGATTGAAATCCTACCTGCTAATCAACATAAGACAGCCTTCATCTTCCCTTGGGGAACTTTCGCTTACCGAAAGCTACCTTTTGGCCTAAAAAATTATGGTGCTACTTTCCAGCGAGCCATGTCGTACGCCTTCCATGACATCAAGCATATCGCGGAACCTTACCTTGATGATTTACCCGCCCATTCATCCCACCAACCTGATCACATTGGTCACTTGTGGGCAATTTTTCTTCGATGTCGTTTCTATCGTATTCATCTGAACCCACATAAATGCATTTTCGCTATCGAATCCGGCCGACTCCTCGGTTTCATAGTCTCCAAAGATGGGATCAGGGTGGATCCCTTGAAGATCAAGGCCATATTAGCCTTACCCCCACCTACCAACTTAACCCAAATCCAATGTTTGCAAGGCAAAGCAAACTTTCTCTGCCATTATGCCGAGATCACTAAAGGATTTATGCGGCTACTGCAAAAGAATGTCCCTTTCATCTGGGATGACACTGCCCAACAGTCATTCGACGCTCTCAAGCACACTTTCACCCACTCTCCTTTGTTACACCCGCTCGAATATACAAAGGATTATATCCTTTACTTGGCCGCCTCTACTTCTACCATTGCAATGGTGTTAGTTCAAGAGGAACCTAACGACGAAGAACACGTGATTTATTATCTGAGCAAGATTTTATCCGGAACCGAACTCCAATATTCGCATGTTGAGAAACTGGCTATGGCAGCCGTCATTACTGTCCAAAGATTCCACCACTACATCTTATTACGCACCACCATTGTAATCGCAGACTCCAACCCCATGTACCACGTCTTGACGCGTCAAGTACTTGGGGGAAAATATTCGAAATGGATCGTTATTCTCCAAGAATTCGATCTCGAGTTTACGAAGGCTAAAGCCAAAAAATCCCTGGTGTTTGCTGAGCTTATCTGTGCTCTCCCTTGTGCCGATGAAAACATTGAACCCAGAGATTCTCTCCCCGATAAATATCTCTTCCTCATCAGCACCTCTGACCCTTGGTATGGAGACATTCTCCTCTACCTTCAAACTCAACGTTTTCATCCCAACATCTCTCGCGAAGAACGTCGATGCATCCATCACCACTCTCGTAGTTATCTCATCCTCGGCGACACTTTGTACCACCGTGGTATTGACACCATCCTTTGGCGATGTCTGATTCACGAAGAGGCTGAGCGCATTTTGAACGATTGTCACCTTGGCGCCTGTGGCGGTCACCTTTCCGGGATGGCCATAGCCCAAAAAATCTTACGTGTCGGCTACTTTTGGCCCTCGATTTTCAAAGATTGCATTGAGGCCATCAAAAAATGCCCACCCTGCCAAATCTTCAACAAGAAGGAACGCACCCACCCTACTACGTTGCACCCCATTATTGCCATCGTCCCCTTTTCTAAATGGGGTATCGATTTCATGCAGTGTAATCCTACCTCAGCCGGGGGGCATGGTTACATCATCGTCGTCGTCGACTACTTCACCAAATGGGTTGAGGCTATGCCTACCTTCCTGAATGATGGCCGTACTGCAGCTCTATTCCTCTTCAACCATATCATTACTCGTTTTGGTGTACTACGTGCCATCGTTACCAACCATGGTGCACACTTCAAAAACCAAATGATGAGCGAGTTACATGTCAAATTGGGTTTTCGCCATGAAAACTCATCCCCCTACTACCCTCAAGCGAACGGGCAAGTTGAGGCTATCAAAAAAGTCCTAAAAACCATGATCCAACGCATGGTAGGGGAAAACAAAACATCGTGGCATTTACAATTGATTTCCGCTCTCTGGGCCTATCGCACTTCGGTTAAAACCTCAATCGGATTCACTCCTTTCCAGATGGTCTATGGCATTGAAGTCGTCCTACCAATCGAGTGTGAAATTCCATCACTCAAATTGAAAGTAGAACTCCTGCCCCATACTTCTGCAGAAGAAGAACGATTCTTGTATCTACCAAAGCTGGACGAAACATGCCATGATGTTGCTCTCGTTAACGAGGCACATCAGAAATGAATTAAGAGTCAATATGACAAATTTTTCCAACCTCGAGCCTTTGCAGAAGGAGACTTAGTCCTCGTTTACGACCAAGCACATGATAAATTGAGAACAAGAAAGTTAGAACCTATGTGGCACGGTCCTTACATCGTGAAGCATGTTTTACACAGAGGTGCTTATGAACTAGTAGATCATGATGGAGTTTCCCTGGGAGAGCCCCGAAATGGGCTTTACCTTAAAAAGTATTATGCCTAGATCACCTAGCATCTGTACTTTGCACATTATTGTATTTTAGTTTGGTGTGTCTTTTTCTCTCGCATGCTCGAGTCTTTACCATTGCCACTCATGATTGTGCCTGTGTTTTCATGCATAGATGACGGTTGCCTTTCCTATTTTTTTTGGTTTCGCGGATGGCACTAGCCGACATACCCGGAACATTGCTTCGGTAGCATGGGTTATTTATCAGTTCGACGAGGTGGTGATTTCAGGAGGCATCTGTTTAGGACCAGCAACCAACAATATGGCTGAATACCACGATGTCATTGGACTGTTGACCCAAGCCTCCTCCCTAGCTATCTCTCGTATCATTATTTACTTAGACTCCCAACTCGTGGTTTATCAACTCAACCGCATCTACGTTATCCGTAGTCCTATTATGCTACGTCTACACTTGCAAGTTCGCCATCTTGAATGAATGTTCGATTACATTGAATATAGACACATTCTGAGAGAAATTAATAGTGTTTCAGATTCATTAGCTAATTATATCATGGATCGGTATCTAGCCCACAAATAAGATTCAAGGAAAGCAAAAAATGTACATTACATGTAAATTAAAACACATCACAGACATCATCATGTAAAAATCATCAGCATCATAAAAACTCGAAACTATATATATATATATGGCGTGACTGAAATGTTTGCTTTACATCAAAAAGTGTGTAAAAGGGAAAAATATTGGGTCTGTTCACCCATACAATATTGCCTGACAAGGCATACAAAAAACATGATCGCAGGGAGACTCTAATCTCCCCGCACTACGTTGTGCTGTGAGTAACACACTATTGCACGCACTACATGCCTCAACAGAGAATTGATATTCTTTGGTACCCCTACAGTGTGTTGCTGCAAATGTAAAGGCACTTCCCCCCTCCGCAGAGGAGGGATGCCCATCATAAGGCCTTGGAGGTTTCTTTCGACCTCCCGGAGACCCATAACTGGTACCACTGGATCTGCTGCAACTGGGGTGCCTCCATGATGCCCTGGTACTGGTATATTAGCTGGGCACACTGCTCCCTTGTCTGCATGTTGGAAACAAAACATCTGTTAAAACTCTTTTAAATACCCAAAAAAAATACATATGCATCAAAAACTTAAAAAACAAAAACTAAACAAGATATGGCTTAATCTCTTACCTGAATCATCCCAGTCTTCCCCCGCGGGCAAAATCAAGTCCATACTCCCATGGAAGTCTACATCGGCATAAGGGAAGTCCTCTATCCAGAGGAACTGTCGTCTCAGCGAGGCAAAGAAATCACGAGTGAAGTGGAACTCTCACTCCGAAACTAGTCTTGGAGACAGACTAGTCCACCTCTCCATCCGAGGTTCGTCCACTAGGCGTACTTCCAATGCTATCTGAGGCTGCATCTGAGGGATGCGCTCTAGAAAGAACGAGACCAAAAATGATCCATAGTCGAACTGCTTCTAACCAGTCCTGCACCGTGAGATCTGTTCCTTCACATTCCGAAGGAACGCTGCACTCCAGTTGAACAGTGTTGGCTCTAAACACTGAACACCATAGGCCACCTGTGATCTCGATGCCAAATGAGCACTAGTACTTCTGGTCACGCTTGTGATAGCAAATAATATAGACCGGAGAGGCAGATCTCATATATCCTTGATAGGGATCTTGCCCCCTACCAACCTTTCTCCCGGAATACAGTGACGTGCCAGATACACGTCCACCTGCTCAAGTAATGCCCTCTGTCCAGTGAAAGATATAGGGACCCCTCTTTTCGAGAGGCCGGTCAAAAAGTACACATCTTCCAACTCAATGGTTAGGAGTTGTGTACCAATACGAAATCCTTGTAATGTCCCAAAGGCCGATCATGTGCTCAAGCAATAGAATCTCTCTCTTCATTTTTTGCAATTTGAAAAACTTGAGCAAGCCATAGGCTCGCAAAGCGGCCCGTGTACGAGGACTCCGTAGAGTGGATAAATCATCCATCTCGTGTTCCCTCTCTTTCCATTCAATCATGATTGTCGAAGACACCTACAAAACAGAAAAATCAAGAATTTCATTATTCCTCATGTTTTAATAATTTTGGTGATTTTCAAAAAACATTTTAAAACATAAAAAAAAGTACCCATGTCATCTAAAATCTACCTCTCACTCTTTTTAACCACCACACCCTTTAACACTTGTTAAATAATGATAAAAATGTTATAAAAATGCAAAACGATTTTGGGGGGGCGTGGGCATTTGGGGAGAACTTTTGTGAAGTTCTTTTGCCAAGAATGACCTGCCTAATTGATTGCAAGGGTGTAGGCATCCTAACAACCCTTCTCTAACGCATTTTTGCAAAAGAATCCCCCTATTTTATTAATGTTTGAAAGGAGGCCGATTTGCTCAAAGAGGGGCGACCTAGGGCTTTGTGTTTTGAAATAAATAATGCCATGAAAGTCAATTTGAAACAATGCAATTGAAAGAGCAAGGGATGGGCACCTACCTGGTTCGAACGGCGAGCGAAATGGTCAATCGTAGCTCCGACAGCGAGAAAAACAAGATTTGCTCCAAGATGAGATTCTCCACTAACTCCGAAATCCTTGCAAATGAAATGGTAAATGAGTTTTTCAAATCAATTGTTATTTATAAAATTTCATTTTTTATAAGGTATGGTCATTTTGGGTTTCTCTAATGATGTAAATGGCTTCACTAAACTCTGGTCTGTAGTTTCTGGCATCGTAGGTTTCCTGGAAGTTCTAATGAATCATTCACCTTGTCGTGTTTATGAGCATAGTCTTAGTTCGTTCTCAAGATCGACAATATGAGAACGTAACCGGGCAAACTTTTATCTTTTTTTCGGACCTGTCTGGATACGAACACACAAAAAAGGAACCCCCCTGGAGTCTTCTTTAAACCCTTTTCGGACTCTCTAAACATGAAAAGATTGTCGAGTGATCTTGCTTCCTTTCACACTCGTTAAAGGGTCAGAAAGGGCGTCTTGCGAGCGATAGTTTAACCCTTTTTCGGTCTCGTTGGACTACTGTACAAAAAAGGAACTGAGAGAGTTCTCTTTTAAGCGTTTTTCCAAACTCTATAATCCCGAAAAAGCTTCGATTTTTCTGTCTTTGGACTCATTAAAGAACACATTGACAGGCCCATACGGGACCGATCCCTTACCTCTTCTGGTTCGTTAAACAAAGGCAGAGGAACTTACCGAAGGTGAGTTATATCGAGCATGTGTTATCCTCCTCGAGCTCATTAAATCAAAAAGAGGTACTCATCTATCTGGATGGGGGAAAAATTGAAAGGAGAAAGCCAAGCAGTCTCTTGAGAAACATCATCCAGCACATCTTAGAGTCGCCCTTGAACACGGCACTTTGTCATCTTCATATATCATAATCCACTTAACCTCTGCACTGAGCCAAACTTTGAGTTTCCTTTCACTCCTTTAGGTCACCCGACGCAAGTCATAGTACCCATTGCATAGTTTTGGTCCATGTCATGTTTTTCTATTGTGCCTCAGTGGTCAAGGGAAGTATCCCCCTCGAGAGTCAACCATCCCAAATATCTTGCCTCAAAACCTGTGTCAGTCCATGTCCATTTGATCTGACAATTACATCTCTATGTCTGTTTCGTGTCGTTGATGGGGGATACATCAAGGCTCTCCCTCGACGAGTCTATTCCTGTCGACTTCAGCACATTATCCGGGAATTAGACTTAGAAACTAGTTAGTACTTTGGGACCTGCATGCCTCAATGGCAGGCCTCCTTACATTCGACAGTGGGTTTACATCATTGACCTCTAATCGAATGATTCCACAAATTTTCGACCTCAGCTCATCTATTCACGTTCGATGGGATGTACTAAGGTACCTTGGGAATCATTGACATTAATGGTGATCTCCCTCGCACTTGTTAACGGTTTACCTCATTGACCGGTAATCAAGTGGTTTCTACCATGTTCGACATCAAGACATCTATTCACATGGTTAGCATCGTACCACGTTGGGATTGGTAAGAAGACCCTGGGTTGAGTAATCACTTTGATACATGCTTTGCCCAGGTTGCGAAGGAGTTTCTATTGGATAAAGAACACATGCACTGTTACATAGATCCACTTTGTATTGGTCGTGGCTATGTCTTGTCATCTCGTAGATCCACTGTGTATCTTTCGTGGCTACGATCAGTCTGAGTCATCAAAGTATAGATCCACATTATATCTTCGGTGGTTATACCATTTTTATCAATACAATTATGGATACGCAGTGTATATTATGGCGGCCATACCTTACAAGTCTCGATCACCCAAGCATAGGTATGCCTTCCTTGGGTTTTGAAATATGTCATGATATTTGTTGGATGTTTGTGTGCAGCTTCCGTCAAGTTCTCCGAGTCTATACCCTTGCTTGAACATCTACAAAGTATTTCAGTCATCAGTTTGCATCTTCTGACTTCATACTTTGGGGGGCATTCTGTTACACATCAAAATCACTCAACTGGATCAGTGTCGCATATTCCTCTCAATTGTCGTAAGTGTCGAACTTCCTTACAACTTTCGCAAGTGTCGCAAGTTGGTTACAAGTGTCGAAAATGTTGTTGAATCATACTTCCATGATGACGACACTAAGGAGGCACTTAAAACATCTTATGTACTTGGTTTGAAGAAGGAGAACTGGTTCACTGGAGTCAAACAACTCTTAACACCTGAAAAGGGCTTCCAATCAAGAATTTTGAGGGTGAACGCTCCCCTGAAACAGCCTTAGGAGCGTTGTCGCTCCCCCATAAGGCCTCAGGGAGCATTATAACGCTTCCTTACACCTCTGCAGGAGCGTTGCCCACTTTTGAAGCATTGGCACTCCCCTTAATCCTCTCAGGGAGCATTCTAGCGCTCTGATGCCCCTTTTGAAGGAGCGCTCCCTAATCTGGGTCAGTGGTTAGCCCGGTGAGGAGAATAAGGAAAGGATATTTCGATATTAGGAGGCAATTGTACTTGAATTCTTGGTTTCATCAAGATATCCCTGATCTAAGGAGGAAGTTCCCAACTTGTTCTAAACATAACTCAAGAGGTTAAGCTCCTCCCAACCTATATAAACAAGCTCTATGATGGTGGAAAGGGAGAAGAATTTCTAGTATGAAACCTATGATCTCATAGGAAACACACAGTCAGCCAAGGAGAAGTGATCAGTGAAGCTTCTATGAACCAGGTTGTGGATCTTTCGAGCAAGGGTTAGACGAAGGGGACTTGACGAAGCTGCCGCATTCGCATCTACGATTGTAAGTACTGCTGTCGTTTTCTCATCAATATGACACGCTTGCCCTGTTTCTTTCTAGTTTGTGTCTAATGCCACATGAACTTACCACTAGTTGATAGATATGTTTTCAAGCTAATATCAATACAGTAGGAAGCAGTTGTATTTTGCTTTGTCCAGAGAATCCAGCGAGGAGCAAAGGATTGGAACGCAACTTGGAGCGTGCAGGGACCAACGCCGATAAAAAGTTACTTATGTCATCCTTCCTTCTCATGTGTTAGTTTAGATAGATTTGAAAGGAAGTCAGTGTCCACGTTAAGCATTTTTCTGTCTAGGGTTAAGGTCAAGCCTTAGAGTTGATCTACCTGTCCGCAGGGAGATTTTCCTACAACAGACCTTATGGAAGAAACTGGGAACTAACTTGGCATTTAGTTATGCTTATCATCCTCAAATGGATGGACAAACAGAAGTGGTCAACAGAAGTCTGGGAAACTTACTGAGAATCTTGGTGACAAAGCACCACAGCAGTTGGGACCACATATTGCCACAAGCAGAGTTTGCATACAATGACTCTGTGAATCGAAGAACATGCCAAATTCCATTTCAGGTTGTGTATGGAAGGCAGCTGAGAGGAGTGTTTGAACTGAGGGATTCAGAATAGACTACTACTAGCAATGCTAGTGTAGAGGAATTCATTGAAGTGATGAAAGAACTTCACAGCCAGGTGAAGGAGCGACTGCTGAAATCAAATCAGGAATATAAGCGCAGAGCAGATCAGCATCGGAGACAACTTCAGTTTGAAGTTGGTGATCTAGTTCTGGCACATTTGAGGAAGGAAAGGTTCCCAAGGGGAACATACAATAAGCTGAAAATGAAGAAAATTGGACCATGTGATGTCTTAAGAAAATTCAGAGAAAATGCTTATGAGATCGAGTTGTCGGATGGCATCGGAATATCTCTGATATTCAATATCGCAGATCTATACCCATACAGGGCTGGAGAAGCAGAGACTAGAACTGAGGAACCAGTGATCCAGTGGGTGAAACAATTTCCAGTTGCAAAAAAGCCGCAGATGGAGTCCATACTGGACAAGAGAGTAGGTAAGAGGACCAGGAGAAAAGAATATTTTGAGTATCTGGTCAAGTGGAAGAATCATCCAGTGGAAGATGTCAGCTGGGAGAAAAAGGAGGAGATACAAAATCATGGACATACCATTCAGGAGCTCATGGATAGGAGCCCATGAAAGTTTTCAAGCCGAGGAGTATGATGTAGGATCATCGCCAGCACATCAAGCGAGCCAGCGCGGAAGCGTAAACGAGCTGGATAAGACAACACGAATTTTGAAAATTCTTTGGGAATGATGCGCAAATATTAAATGAGTTATTTAAGAGGAGGCTCCTTTGTATATTGTAAATGGACCTTGAGCCTTTAAGCTCTCATCCTTAGGTAGATAGTCGGCATTTAATATATTTAATGCTAGTAGATAGGAATTTAATTTTGGATTTGATAGCTTTAGAGTCCAAGAGGGAAAACAAATATAGACACCCTCATTTGTACATTGTAACATTATCAATTCAGAAGTAGGAAGAGAAGAACATGCAGAGAAATGTATGAAGAACACCCATTTATAGGCATTTGAATAAATAGAAGAAAGCTTTGATTCAAATTCATGGTTTTGTGTTGTTTTCTCTGTGCATTGATGTTATGCTTATGAATGTTTGCTTCTTGTCATACATTTTCTTTTATATGTTGTGTATGTGATTTCATGGTGGAATTGAAGCCTAAAAGGAAGAGTGAATGAGTTTCAATTATTTCTCTAAGTGAGCCAGAGATTCCTGCAAGGAGTGTAGTCGAATCGTCCGCATGGAGTGCGTTGACAGAAGGGTTTAATTAGAGATAACTTTTGTTCTCATTTCTTCTAAAGTGTAGTTGGGGCACAGAAGCCGTGCAAGGAGTGCGCAGGCTAAAAGAAGTCTTAGAGTTGCGATACTGAGAGAAGCTTCGGAATATTGTTGCTGCAGTTGTGCGCAGAGTCGAAGAATTTCAACTCTCAGTCGAGGTTGAAGGGTTTCCGCAAGGAGTGCGTGAATAGAGTTCTCTTTTCCCTAAGAGACTTGAAGTCGGGAAAAATATCAGGAGGAGTAGAGTCTTAAGTCTGTTGGAGGACCGCATAGGAGGTTTCACATCAAGTAAATCCTCAAGGAAAGAAGAGAGACGGTCAAGATCTGGTGGAGGGAACTCGTGGAAATCCCACCAGCCGTTAGAGCCGATAGATTAGCGAGGAAGTTATGGCCACGATAGAGTCCAAGCTCAAGAGGTTGGTGAACCGTCGGATCAACATTTTAATTCTCGTCAGCCATTAGATTTGGCAGGAGTTGCAACGGGGTAAAGCCCTAGCAAGCAGAGGAGAAGACTCGGAGGAGTCATCGGGAATTCCATGGGTGAAGGAATCACGACATCAGGAATCGCGATCTGCGATATCCCAATGAGCCCAAAACCGTACATCGTTTGGGACACGTGTCAGGAGATCCCGAGGAGTCGGAGTTCGGGGCATCGGAGATTTCGAAGGAAAAAAAATCCTTGCATATTGGAATCGCGAAACGCGATATCTCGACGGAAGGGTCGTGTGGGCCACAGTCAAGGTTAGTGGAGGATAGGTGGCATACCATATCGGGGATCGAGAAAAGGTAAGTCCCGAATCCTTTGGCATCAGGATTCGCGATCCCGCGAATTCTGAAATCCCGACAGAAGTGGCGGGAGGTGGAAAGGTCACTCCACATGTGTACGTAGGTGTATCGGCATATCGGGAGTCGGGGATCTGCGAGGTAAGTTGTTTTCAACATCGTAGGTGCCGAAATCCTGATGGAAGGATTCCCGATAGGAGCAGGAGACGTTTACATTTACCCATCGGGTTTTGGGGTATTGGGAAGCACGAGGTGCATGACCACGAGACTCGCGAAATCGCGAGGTCTGATTTCCCGATCATTAAGGGAGATCAGGTGGAGAGCTGTTGTGAGTAAGTAAAATTCCCGATAGGGAATCAAAGGAACTTTGGATTTCTTCGGGCCATGAACGAAAGAAGGTCCTGAGGGAGCAGACGTGCTCCGACGAGTGCGGTCGCGTCAATATGCCATAGTACCAATATTTTGCAACACCTTATAAGGGCCATAGTACTTTGGTGATAATTTATTATACTTCTTGGCTTGCTTGAGGGACATCTGCTTGTATGGTTGCAGTCTTAAAAATACCCAATCCCCTACTTCAAAACTTCTTTCACTATGATGTTGATCTGCTTGTTGTTTCATGCGATTTTGTGCCATGGTCAGGTTGTCCTTTAAGATTTGGAGAACTTTTTGTTGATTATTTATATGATCTTCCACTGCTTGAACCTTAGATTTTTATTTTAGAGAATAAGTGATGGAAGGAGGGTGGTATCCATAAATTTCCATAAATGGTGTCATTTTTGTTGCAGTATGAAAGGAAGTGTTATACCACCATTCCGCCAAGGGTAACCATTTGAACCATTGTGTTTGTTTATCAGAGACAAAGCAATGAAGGTATCCTTCCAGACATTTTTTCCCTATCTCAGTTTGTCCATCAGATTGAGGATGATAGCATGATCTATGAACCAATTGAGTACCCAAACAAGAAAATAATTCTTTCCAAAAATGTCTAGTGAGGATGGGATCTCTGTCACTTACAATAATCTTTGGGCTGCCATGTAGCTTTTGAACTGTCTCCATGAATGCAGTGGAAATTATACTATCTTTGAAGGGATGAGAGAGTGCACAAAAGTGTGCATACTTGGTCAGTCTATCAACAATCACCATGATGACACTCTTTCCTTCAGACTTTGGTAACCCTATGATGAAATCCATGGAAACCTCCTCCCAGCACTGACATGGGATGGATAATGGTTGTAAAAGACCTGGGGTCTTAATTATTTCCACCTTATTTTGTTGGCAAACCAAAGATTCTTCCACAAACCTTTGAACATCAGTTTTAAGTCCATCCCAAAAAAAATCCTTTTTGATTCTATGGTAGGTTTTCAAAAATCCCGAGTGCCCTCCTACTAGAGAGGTGTGCAATTCCAATAGTACCTTTTGTTTGAGTTGGGAGTTCTTACATAAATATAAGTGATCTTTGTACCATAGTGAATCATTTTTCCATTTAAATGTATCTGATGCACCAGAATCTTGTTGCAACCTTTCAATGAGAGTCCACACTTTTTCGTCATTCTTCCATTCATCCCTTGCTTCTATTATCCAATCAGGTTGGATGATCGAGATAGCATAGAGAAAGGCCTCAACATATTCATCATTTCTTGAGAGTGCATCTGCCACAACATTTTTCTTCCCCTTTTATAAACGATTTCAAAATCATAACCCAATATCTTGGTTACCCAATTTTGTTGTTCTTCTGAAGATAGTCTTTGTTCTAAGATGTATTTAAGACTATCATGATCTATTTTGAACTTGAAGTGCCTACCTATTAGGTAAGGACGCCATTTCTTCAATGCATGTAGTATTTCCATCATTTCTTTCTCATAAATGGGTTTGTGTAAGTCCTTTCCCTTGAGTGGTCGACTTTCAAAATCCAGGGGCCTTCCTTCTGGCATTAGGACAACACCAATTCCATTTCCTGAGGCATCACATTCCACAATAAATATTTTTGTGAAGTCTGGAGTGGTCAAGACAGGAGATTTACACATCACCTCTTTAAGTTGTTCAAAATCTTTAGTTGCCTCTGGAGTCCATGAAAATGCATCCTTCTTAGTTAGTGTTGCTAAAGGTGTTGTTATTCTTCCATAGTTCCGAACAAACTTGTAGTAGTAACCTGTCAAAACCAAAATCCTCTAAGATTCTTTAATGTTTTTGGAATCGGCCAGTCCATCATGGCCTTAATCTTGTTAGGGTCTACCTTGACACCTTCATGAGATTCAATATGACCCAAATACTCTACCTCCTTTACTCCAAATAAACATTTGGATGGTTTGGCATATAGTTGTTGCTCCTTTAGTAGTTGTAGAACCTTGTCAACATGTCGCACATGATCCTCCCAAGACTTGCTATAGATTAGTATATCATCAAAAAATATTAACACAAATTTTCGAAGGAAGGGATTGAAAATGGAATTCATCAACCCTTGGAATGTGGAAGGTGCATTTGTAAGGCCAAAAGGCATGTCCAAAAATTCATAATGGCCTTCATGAGTTCAGAATGTTGTTTTTGGGATATCTTCTTCCTTCATTCTGATCTGATGATACCCTGAACGGAGATCCAATTTTTTGAAATAGATTGCTCCATGTAGGTCATCTAACAATTCATCAATGCCGAGATTGGGAAAATTATCTTTAATAATGATCTTGTTGAGCTCTCTATAATATGGACACATACGCCATGAGCTATCTTTCTTGAATACCATTACCACTGGTGAAGAGTAAGAACTTTGGCTAGGTCTAATAATGCCAAACTCTAACATTTCTTCAACCATGCGCTCAATTTCACTCTTCTGAGCGTAATGGTATCTATATGGCCTGATGTTAGGAGAAACACTACCAAGAATTAGGTGAATTTCATGATCATGATTTCGAGTGGGTGGAAGACCTTTGGGAATATCTTCAAATACTTTGGAATGCTTATCAATGATCCTTTGAAAATCTTGAGGAATAGATGGCTTAGATGTTTGAACATCTAGTGAGCATAGTTCTGCAATAACGCCCTGATGCCCCTTTTTCAATAATTATGTCATGCCGTTAGAGCTTATCACCTTACCCAGTTTCCCTGTGATACCTCTTAACTCAATTTATTTTCCTTTCAATGAAAATTTCATGAAAAGTTTTTGAAAATTAAAATCCACTGTTCCTAATGATTGTAACCATTGGATTCCTAGTACAACATCTACACCACCCATGGGTATAGAAATCATTGGACTATTCATTACATATTCCCCAATAGTAATAATGGTCTTATTGCATTTTCCTAAGCAATTGATAGTTCCTCCATATGCAACCATTACTTGAAACTCTGGCACTGGATATACAAAGCAATTGAGATCTTTGGCTAATTTATAGTGAATGAAATTATGAGTACTGCCAGAATCAATTAGGACTATTACCTTTTTCTTTTTGATGTATCCTTCAATCTTGAGGGTTTGAGGAGTGTTAATTCCAGCCAATGCATTACATGATATCGTCGGAGTCAACTCTTTAGATGAAATTGCTTCTACGTTTTCATCTTGAGATGTTTCTTGTTCTTGTTCTTCTTCCTCTTCACAATCTATGTAGAATAATTTCTTCTCACCACACTTATGTCCCTTACTATACTTGTTGTCATAATTAAAGCATAAACCTTTTGCTTTTCTTTCCTCCAATTGTTGAGGTGTCAACC
>ML777212.1:10913-44752 GCA_009831015.1 Picea engelmannii | reverse complement strand
AAGAAAATAATTATGTCCAAAAATGTCCAGTGAAGATGGGATCTCTGTCACTTACAATAATATTTGGGCTACCATGTAGCTTTTGAACTGTCTCCATGAATGCGGTGGCAACTGTACTAGCTTTGAAGGGATGAGAGAGTGCAAAAAAGTGTGCGTACTTGGTCAGTCTATCAAAAATCACCATGATGACACTCTTTCCTTCAGACTCGGTAACCCTGTGATGAAATCCATGGAAACCTCCTCCCAGTGCTGACTTGGGATGGATAATGGTTGTAAAATACCTAGGGTCTTAATTGTTTCCACCTTATTTTGTTGGCAAACCAAACATTCTACCACAAACCTTTGAACATCAGTTTTAAGGCCATCCCAAAAAATATCCTTTTTGACTCTATGGTAGGTTTTCAAAAATCTTGAGTACCCTCCTACTGGAGAGGTGTGCAATTCCAATAGTACCTTTTGTTTGATTTGGGAGTTTTTACATAAATATAAGTGATCTTTGTACCATAGTGAATCATTTTTCCATGTAAATGTATTTGATGCACTGGAATCCTGCTACAACCTTTGAATGAGAATCCACACTTTTTCATCATTCTTCCATTCATCCCTTGCTTCTATTATCCAATCGGGTTGGATGATCGAGATAGAACAGAGAAAGGACTCAACATCTTCATTTTTTCTTAAGAGTGCATCTACCACAACATTTTCTTCCCCTTTTTATAGACGATATCAAAATCATAACACAATATCTTTGTTACCCATTTTTCTTGTTATTCTGAAGATAGTCTTTGTACCAAGAAGTATTTAAGACTATCATGATTTGTTTTGACCTTGAAGTTCCTACCTATTAGGTAAGGACACCATTTATTCAATGCATGTAGTATTTCCATCATTTCCTTTTCATAAATGGGTTTGTGTAATCCCTTTCCCTTGAGTGGTTGACTTTCAAAAGCCAGGGGCCTTCCTTCTTGCATTAGGATAGCACCAATTCCATTTCTCGAGGCATCACACTCCATAATAAAGGTTTTTGTGAAGTCTAGAGTGGTCAAGACAAGAGATTTTCACATCACCTCTTTTAGTTAGTGTCGTTAAAGGTGTTGTTATTCTTCCATAGTTCTGAACAAACTTGCTGTAGTAACCTATCAAACCCAAAAATCCTCTAAGATTCTTCAATGTTTTGGGAATCGTCCAGTAAATCATGGCATTAATCTTTTTAGGGTCTACCTTGACACCTTCATGAGATACAATATGACCCAAATACTCTACCTCCATTACTCCAAAGAAACATTTGGATGGTTTGGCATATAGGTGTTTCTCCTTTAGTAATTGTAGCACCTTGTCAACATGTCGCACATGATCCTCCCAAGACTTGTTATATATTAGTATCTCATCAAAAAATACTAACAAAAATTTTCGAAGGAGGGGCTTGAAAATGGAATTCATCAACCATTGGAATGTGGAAGGTGCATTTGTAAGGCCATAAGGCATGACCAAAAATTCATAATGGCCTTCATGAGTTCAGAATGTTGTTTTTGGGATATCTTCTTCCTTCATTCTGATCTGTTGATAGCCTGAACGAAGATCCAATTTTGTGAAATAGATTGCTCCATATATTTCATCTAACAACTCATCAATGACAGGAATGGGAAACTTATCTTTTATTGTGATCTTGTTGAGATCTCTATAATCTGGACACATACGCCATGAGCTATCTTTCTTGAATACCATTACCACTCATGCAGAGAAAGAACTTTGGCTAGGTCTCATAATGCTAGCCTCTAACATTTCTTCAACCATGTGCTCAATTTCACTGTGAAAAAAAAGGTATCTATATGGCTTGATGTTAGGAGGAACACTCCCAATAATTAGGTGAATTTCATGATCATGATTTCGAGTGGGTGGAAGACCTTTGGGAATATCTTCAAATACTTTGGAATGCTTATCAATGATCCCTTGGAGATCTTGAGGAATAGATGTCTTAGATGTTTGAACATCTAGTGAGCATAGTTGTGAAATAATAACTTGATGCCCCTTTTTCAATAATTTTGTCATTCCATTAGAGCTTATCACCTTACCGGGTTTCCCTGTGATACCTCTTAACTCAATTTCCTTTCCTTCCAATGAAAAGTTCTTGAAAATTAAAAGACACTATTCCTAATGATTGTAACCATTGGATTCCTAGTACAACATCTACACCACCCATGGGTATAGAAATCATTGAACTATTCATTACATATTCCCCCATAGTAAGATTGATCTTATTGCATTTATCTAAGAAATTGATAGTTCCTCCATCTGCAATCATTACTTGAAACTATGGCACTGGATATACAAAGCAATTGAGAGCTTTGGTTAATTTATAGTGAATGAAATTATGAGTACTGCCAGAATCAATTAGGACTATTACATTTTTATTTTTGATGTATCCTTCGATATTGAGGGTTTGAGGAGTGTTAATTCCAGCCAATTCATTACACAATATCGTGGGAGTCAACTCTTCAGATGATATTGCTTCTAAGTTTTCATCTTGAGATGGTTCTCGTTCTTGTTCTTCTTCCTCTTCACAATATATGTAGAATGATTTCTTCTCACCACACTTATGTCCCTTACTATACTTGTTGTCACAATTAAAGCATAAACCTTTTGCTTTTCTTTCCTCCAATTGTTGAGGTGTCAACCTTGTAGGTTGAGGTGTTTTAGAAGAAGGAGCATTGTTCTCTCTATAGATGTTAGGATTGGTCCTTCTAGTAGCCATGGCCATATTTTTTATTTCAACATTTCTTGCCACCTTAAATGCATTCTCCAATGATTTGGGTTCCCAAAGGCGAACCTCATGTTGAATGTTATCCTTTAAATTTCATATGAATACATCAATCAAGTGCTCATCTGGAATATTGGTTACCTTTATATTCAATCTTTGGAAGTTCTCAATGTGCTCGGTAACTGAACCCTTTTGCTTGAGATTTATCAATTGGCTAAATAAGGCATTGCTCCTTGTATCCTCATAGTGTGCTATCATTTCTTCCATGAAAATTGTCCAAATGACGAGTGATTTGCGAGAACAAAGCCATCGATACCATACAAATTGATTAGTTTCTGAATATAAAAAAGAATTTTGTACCTTTTTTTGTATGTGGCACATTATGTAGATCAAAGAATTGCTCCATCTAAAGTATCCATGTGATTGGGTCCTTTCCATCAAACTTCCTCATGTCGATCTTAGGAACATGGTTGGTCTTCATCCAAAAGTTGGAGTTTCTCCATTCTTGATTCACCTTCCTTGTGTTCTCATCATGAATTTCATGGGATGCATTTTCAGTTTCAGGTGTCTTCTCTATTATGAAATTTTTCAATACTTCCATGATCTCCTCTTTTTAACCATCCATCTTTGCCTCCAACTTAGCTTCCATCTCTTGTATTTCATCTTTTGTTACTATCTTCTTTTGTAAATCATTTATGTCCCTACGCATTTCTTCACCTTCATCAAGAGTCCAAGTAGGATTGTCTAGAGACTTATTTGGTGTAGAAGTCTCCTTTTTGGGTGGCATGTTGGCCAAGTATCACTTTTGAACCTTGATTTTGAGTTGGTTCTGCTAGACAATCTTTATTTTGTTGTATCTCCCAAGTTTTGGACCTTCTGAGTATGAAAATTTCTTTTATGTAGTTCTCTGATATTTCTTCTCTGCAATTCCATAGGTCTGATCAAAATTGGATGTGCCAAGTGGAATTTATGGCAACTTCCCCACAACTTGTCGCTTTTTTTCCTTTCCAGGAGATCTCGCTTGTATAGTGTGCCCTGCACAAAATAATTGATATACAATTCTGAAACTTATACCAGAAATACTACAGACTATACACGATCCAATGAAACCAGTCCCACTCAATTAGGATACTCTAGGAAGAAGTTATAATTGTTTTACCTAGAACACCTTCTTGAGACTAGTCAATAGGACTAGTCAGATACCCTATCTTACACAGGGTATATATACAAATTTAAGTTGACAAAGAAGTTGAAATTTTTACCACAGATACCTTACTAATTTATGTGAATATCCTCCATATTTCAGGGTCTGGCCCATTACAGAAATTGTTTTATAGAAAAAAATCTTCAATAACTCAGTTCAAGATGATTCCAGAACCCTATCTTGTACAGGATATATCGCCGAATGTGTAAGGACTTAGGAGCTAAAATTTTAACCCAACGTACCTTGATCCGTCTACTAAATATCCTCCAAGTCGTTCCTTCTGAAACATTGTCAAAAAAAAGTTATAGCAAAAATGCCAAGGTATCTCAAATGTAGCAGCGAAACCCCAAGACCTTGAGCTCTGATACCATATGTTAATAACCAAATATCAATATAGCATAGAAAAAACTCATAAAAAGTACTCAACGCCTTGAAAAAGAGATAATTTCAAATAATAAGCTTCTTCGAGGGGGCAACCTCCTTTTACCCCACTTAAATGTTAAAATACAAGATGATTCCAAATGAAAATGTCTCCTTGGTATATATAGGAGACTAGGAGGTATAATTACAACTAATGGAATAAATCCAACATAAATAAAATAACATTACTAATCTAATATTCCCCAATTAAGGGGTAATGAGCCAATATTAGGGCTTAACAGATGGTAAATCTTGAATCATAACTAATTAGTTCTTTTAGTGAGCTAAGAAAAGAAAGGAGGGAAAAATAGTTCCTCGAGGAAGAATTAATTATGTTAAAAGAAGGTACTAGAGAAATCAGGCAGGTTGTCATGAATCTAAAAATTCAACTGGATGAAGCCAAAGTGATTAAAGAAACTCTCAAAGATTAGTTAAAGAGAACCAATGTTTGGAAGTCCAAATAGTATCGTGAATAAAGGAAGAAGAGAAGAGAGAAGATATTTTGAATATCCATCTCAAGGAAAGATCTCAGGGCTTAAATAAGCTTGATGCAGAATTCAGTCAACAAAAAAAGGACTTGAAGAAGAAATTGTCTCTTTGAAGACCCAACTTGAAGAAGCAAACAGAAAGGAAGAAGTAATGAAGATACAAATGATAAAGAAAGAAAATAAGTGTGATAATATTGAAGAAGAAGTTGTCACATTAAGAGTTAAAGTTGTCAAGATCAGAAATAACACTAGAGAGAGAGAAAGCTCCACATCATCAGTAAACAAATTTTGAAGGGAAGCGTTACATATTGCTAGAAAGGAAGAATGAAAATAAGGCTAAGAGTTACGTAGAAGTCATCATATGCCCTGCCAAGAAGGAATTATGTGATCCCTTAAAGAAGAACATTCCAAAAATAAAAAAGACTCAAGAAAAAGATTGCATAAGAGAAGGATATCAAAGAAGACCCTCCACTTTCAGGTATCAAAGAAGCTTCAACCATTGTGAAAGAAACAACAAAAGGGAATATAGTGATCATCCAAGAGATGAGTTCAAAAGGACTAAATAACAAATAAGATCAGTCACTCCCAGGTATGAAATTTTATTTTATGGTTATTGCTTTACTTGTACTAACTTTGGACATAAAGTTGTAGATTGTAGAGCTTATGAAAACAATGTTCAAGAAAGAAAAGTTTATGTGGTTGCACATAATATTGAATGTTAAAAATGCCATAACTATGGACACACGACACATGATTGTAGAAGCATGATGGATACTTATATGAAAGAGAACATTGATATTAGATATAAGAATATTTGGAAAAGAAAAAAAGAACAAGTAAAGGAAGAACATATGGAGGAAGAACACCCATAAGTCATACTCTCAGGATTTGCAGTAGTACAATATCAGAACAAATCTACAGGAAAAAAGGAATATATCAGATACAAGAAGGTTTAGAGAAGAAATGAAAAAGAAGAAGAACAGGTGAATGAAAAGAGGGTTCCAGATATTGTACTCACAATATTTGCAGCAATGCAAGATCATGATGAATCTATAGACAAGGAGGAAGATGTAAAAATTTAGGAATATTATGAAGAGGAAGATTACTCCACATTAGGGTGGCTTCCTCCAGCTTTATGATCCATTCGGCTTCGAGACTCCCAGTAAATACGAATATTTAAAAGGGGGATTCTAAGAATCATCTCTATAGATTAAAGAACTATATTTCGAACAATCTGAAGTGTTTGCAGATGTTGGCAAAGAAATTTTGGAGTGGATTGATGAGAGAAGTGAAAAATGTCTTTTGGAACACATTTCCATGCAAGTATCAATTGACAGTTATGAAATATATCATTGACACATTTTTCAGATAGATATTTATGATTATATATAGGATTTCACAGATGTATTCAGGAAATGATATATTCAATACATATTTTTGAAGACATGTAGAGTGTGATTTGCATATTGAAAAAATATATTGAAAAACAAAAATATGAAGTGATCAGTTGCAGAAGATTCGAATAATTAAATAGAATAGTAAAGTTATGGATGGTTTAGCATTGTATACAGTTGAGGAACAAAGTCATGGAAAATTTTATGACATATGGACAAATATGGATTCATGAGAGTTTTGACATGTCTAAATAGATACATGACAATGTATGAAAGCATATTAACAATTTGAATCAGTGGAATCGGTGAAATCAGTGGACAAGTGGAATTAGTTCATCACAAGAAGGCAAGCATTGAAAGACACAATATAACATGGAAGATAAATCGTTAGCATAATCTATATCATCGAAGGAAAGTATGGTCATCGATGTGAAATTGACAATCCATGAATAATTGAAGTTAGGTAAGTTTGAATTATTTTTATGTATGTTAGTGAATTACAAGAGGAAGCATTAATGGACAAGCAACCCTGGAAGAGAAGAAAGAAAGTATATACAAGAAGCCCCATATTGATCTACATGATATATTGCAAAGAAGTCAAGGGGAGAGAAATCGTCAGAGAAAGAGATCAAGAACAAAATATCAGAATAATTAAGATAGGAGGAGCACATGAAGTTAGATAAATACTGTTCAGATAAGGTATATTGATAGGGGGAGTTACCCTTTTCCCTATGATGTCAAACAGGAGGAAAGAGAAATATCAAAATAAAAGGATCAGAAGCATGAAAACAGGGGGAGAAGCCACAAAGGGAGATACTCTTTTCCATTGATGTGAAAGGGGGAGAGAAACATGAGGAGAGAAATATCAAGAGAATTGGTCATAGGTGGAGTATGCGTTTCACCATCAATTCCAAAGGGGAGATTGTTGGATAATTGGTTTTCATTGATGTTGTTGGATAGTTGGTTATCATTGATGTTATTGGATAGTTGGTTGTCATTGATGTCAAAAAATGTGTTGGGTATAATTGAAGAAGTATCCAAAGTGGTCCCCTTTTTGCATATATTTAAGAATGGCCCTCATGGGAAGACGCTTTGAAGAAGTCTACAAGAAACCCATAGGTCTAGTCAAGAGGCCCAAAATTGATTGAGGAAAATGAGTGTTAAGAATACTTAAAGTGTATACAAAACCCTCATAGATGGATATTCTTCATCGTGATGTTTACAATGGTAGGTAGTAAACCATGTGGTTCCTCACAATTAAGGATTTATTCCCTATTGAAGTTGGAAGCCCCGAAGAATGGTTAAGAAGCCCCCAAACAGTTACACATCTTAATTAAAGGGTAAATTGGTTGTAACAAGAAAGTAAAGTTTGATCCTAGATTTATGGAAATAAGTTACTTTGTAAAGGTATAAATACACCACAAGAATTCACTCATAAGTATATACACAAGTTCAATGATTATCTATATTTCAAGTGATATTTTGGTAAATCTTTTCATGGCATTTCTATGGTAGGGAAGTTTTGGTAGTGAAGTTATGATGGTGAAGGTATGGTAGTGAAGGTTTATTTGCGAAGTTTTGGTAGCGAAGTTTTGGTAGTGAAGTTCCAGTAGTGAACTTCTAGTAGTGAAGTTATGGTCGCGAAGGTTTGGCCATGAAGTTTTGACAGTAAATTTTTGGTAGAGAAATTACAGTAGCAAATTTATGGTAGCGAAGTTACGGTAGAAATGCTCTGGTAGTGAAGGTTTGGCCATGAAGTTTTGATTGAAAGGTTTTGGTATCAAATTTTTGGGAGAAAGTAGCATATATGTGAAAATCACATGAAGAAGATGATATATTTGGTTTGATGAAGATGAGATGCACCAGGTTGGTTTGTTTGTCTGAGATGATATGCAATAGGTCTTATTTATGAGTAAAGGTATGTCTTTTCTGTGTTTTTTTTAGGCTTGTATCATGGTAGCTATGGAACATGCTTAAATCATGTCTTGGAGGTCCTTTTGGTACATGGTTGAGGTTCATTTCTTGGTGATATTGATACATGATTGAGACATATCATTGGTACATTGTATATGGTTGTTATGGTTCATTGTTAGAGGAACATCTTTGTGATATTGGCATATATTTGAGGCATTGGTATATGCTTGAGGCACATCTTTGGTGCATGATCTAAGGAACATATTTGTCACATGTATTAGGTGAAATTCTTGGTGATATTTATGCATGTTTGATTTACTTCTTGTTGAGGTTATGGTACATGTTTGAGGTACATGCATTGGATGTTGTGGTAGATGCTTGAGGCATGTCTTGGCAGTGTTGGCACATGTTGAGGTACACCTTGGTGATGTTATGGTACATTGATTAGAAGCATATATTGGATATATTGGTTACATTTGAGGTACTTCATTAATGTGATATTATGGTACATGGTGTATGGAATGATTGAGACATATCATGAGTGATATGATATACAGTTGATGTCAGGTTCTAGTACAGGTCAATGTACATGGTATGGTATAGGTTCTAGTACATGGTTGATGGTTGATGAACATGGTTGATGTACATGAATTGGTTATGGTTTCGGTATCCATATGAGTTGATCTAGCTATAGTTGGTTGATGATGGGATATCAGTGACGGTGACAGTGACAGTTTGGATGATTGGTTGATTGTCAGTGATAGGTTGATATGACAATGGTAGTCACAGGTTGATGTGACAGTGAAAGTGACAGGTTGCAGGATTGGTTGAGCATCACTGATAGGTTGATATGACAGTGGCATTCATAGGTTGATGTGATAGTGACACTGACAGGTTGGTTGATGTATTGGCGGCATTGAAAGTGAAAATATAAGTGGTAGTGACAATGAGTCTACACTTATATTTTAGGGTGATGGGACAGGTTAAGGAAAGGGGGTTGTATCCTCCTTTCGGTTTGTGTCGAAGAACTAAGGGGGTTGGAGATTATTTCAATTTGGCGCCTGTAAACCAGGGGGTCATAGCCTACTTCCAATTGGTGTTGGAGAACTCAAGGAGTTGGAGCTTCCTTCAGGTTGGTGCCTTTAAATTAGGGGGTTGGTGCCTCCTTCTAGTTGGTGATGGATAATTTGGAAGTTGGTTCTTCCTATGAATGTATTATTGATATATATAAGAAATCATTTTGTGCTTTTCTCGCATTTGGGTTTCCACATAAATTCAGATGTATTGTGTATCTGATGTGATATTTTTGAATTGTATTTCTTATGGTTATATGTTCATGATATATTGAATGCAATAATAAATGATATATTGTTGAAAAAAATGAATTTTATATTTTGTGGTTGAAAGTGGTAAACAATGCTCATATTGATTCAANCCCCCCCCCCCCCCCCTTGTCTCAATATTCCAAAAATATATTTGTCCCATATTCTTCAACTATGTTTTTAGCATCATCATCTTCTTTCATATGATCATTAACTTGATCTTCAATATTCACTCCATGCTCCTAAACATGCACTTGTACAACCATGTCTTCCTCCACGGGAAGTGCCCTGGGGTATCATTCCTTTATAATTACAAACAATCAAGTAAAATTATTGTATATAACAAATATTAAAATGATACAAAATTTTGCCAATATAATATAGGAAAACAAAGACAACAAAGACAAAGACAAAGACAACTTAGGTGAGAGTGAGAAACAAAGAAAAAAAATAATGATGAAGCTTGTGCAATTTATCAAGATGTTTATGAATATGTTGAAAAAATATAGGACAATTGTTACTTTTCTTGACATGTAGAAAGAGAGACACTTTGTGAGATATATAGTCACAACCAACAAAAACAACATATTCATATTTCTCCTTCATCATTATGTCATAATATTTCTCGATTTCAGTTGGAGACCACATGTTTTAAGTGGATGGAAAATTTCACTGTCCCAACTTGGAGACCACGACTTAATTTATAAGAGGTTGAGAGATGAGGGATTAGGGGTTAACTCATTAGTGTTCCAAGGGTTATGGGTTAGGGATTAAGGGTTTAACGTTTAATTAGGGGTAATTAGGGATCATGGATAGGGGTACTTAATGGTTTACGGGTTCATAAGGGGTGAAGGGCTAAGGGATTATGGGTTAATAGGTTATTGGTCGTCCAAGGGTCAAGGGTATTTAGGATTTATTATTCTATATGGAGCAACCATCTTAGCCAGTGAGAGAGAAAAAAAAAGACAACAAATCAATGATGAAGCTTGTGCAATTTATCAAGATGTTTATGAATATGTTGAAAAAATATATGAAAATTGTTACTTTTATTGACATATATAAAGAGAGACACTTTGTGAGATATATAGTCACAACCAACAAAAAGAACATATTCTTATTTCTCCTTCATCATTATGTCATATTATTTCTTGATTTCACTTGGAGACCACAAGTGTTAAGTGGATGGAAACTTCCTCTGGCCCAACTTGGAGACCACGATTTAATTTATAAGGGGTTAAGAGTTGAGGGATTAGGGGTTAAAAAATTATTGATGCATGGGTTAGGGTTTAGGGGTTAAGGGGTTAGGTTTTAAGGGGTAACTAGGGTTCAAGGATAGGGGTACATAATTGTTTATGGGTTTATAAGGGGTTTATAAGGGGTCAATGGATAACGGCTTAAGCGTTAACATGTTATTGGCCATACAAGAGTTAGGGGTACTTAGGAGTTGGTATTGTATATGTAGAAATCAACTTAGGTGAGAGTGATAAACAAAGACAACAAATCAATGATGAAGCTTATGCAATTTATCAATATGTTTATGAATATGTTGAAAAAAATTAGGAAAAATGTTACTTTTCTTGACATGTAGAAAGAGAGACACTTTGTGAGATATATATTCACAACCGAAAAAAACAACCTATTTTTATGTATCCTTCATCATTATGTCATATTATTCCTTGATTTCACTTGGTGACCACATATTTTAAGCTGATGGAAACTTTTCCACAACTTGGAGACCACGGTTTATAACATGTTGAGAGATTATATATCCCTTTGATCCCTAACCCTTAACCCACCCCTAACCTATAAAGAATTAACCCCTAGCCCTTTAATACCTATACCCTAACCCATCAGACCCTATCCCCCTAATCTTAAACACCTTAACCCCATTCTGCCTAATCCCTTAAACCCCTAACCCTTAATCCATTAAACCCTAGCCCCTAAACCCTTCAACCCTAAACCCTTAACCCATAACCCCTTGCCCCCTAAGCCCCTAAACTATTAACCCCTAACACATCCTAACCCCTTAATACCTAACCCTAAACCCATTTAACCCTAAACTGCTAACTCATACTCCCTAAAACCCCATTAACCTACAAATCCCCTAGGACTTAAGCCCCCTAAACCTACCTTAAACCCTAGCATATTAACCCCTAATCCCTTAACCACTAATCCCTAATCTAGCCTTATTAACCCTTAAACCGCTAAAATCTTAACCCCTAACCCTTTACACCTTGTACCCCTAAAACTTAAACCCCTTAACCACTAAACCCTAATTAAAATCTACATCTTATGTCTACTTCTTCTCTTCTTAACTTACTCTCAATTTTTTGTGTACATAGAATATATCCATAGAGAAAAAATAATACATTATTTTTCTTTTACATTTAACATATAAACATTTTCAAAAACAATATGAAATATAAAGAAATATAATGAATAACTTACCAAGGGATGATATTCATGCCTGTCTTCAAGGTGTCCATACTCTCTACAATGTCTTTTAGTTGTTTTTATTAAAAGTATCCTTCTATTATAGCCAATGCATATTTTAGAATGGAAATAACATTTTTAATCACCCAAAGCCTCCAATGTAGATCTCATGTCTCCTTGTCCTCCTGGAGGAATGTTACGTGAAATTTTTCCTTACCAATCTTTCAATGATGATTATCTTCAAAAATCAACCTCAACAGTTTAACTATTTGTAATGAAATTAACAAAATAATTTTTTTTTGTATTCTGACCAAAAACTATCCCCTATAACCTCTTCAAATTGTTGCTAGTATAGCAACAACGTCAAACGTCTCTAATATTTCAAACTTTTTTAATTATATATCACTTTTTCGTCGAACTTTCTATGCTTGTTAACCAAAGAGACATTGTTTAATGGGAAAAAATATTGACTTTGTCAAACGTTGGTATGGAGACACACAGATCATTGACTTGGTTAACCATTGGATATTCGACGAAGTATGTGTGTGTATAATATCCTATGGAAGGGACTTTATCATCAGATACATGATGATAAAGTCCCTTTCATCGGATAGTTTATGAACGTCGGGGATTTAAAAAAAAAATACAAAAAATGCAAGTAAAATTCGACAGTATTACCGATTTTGTTGGTATTGTCGGAGTACGACATCAGTTTTTCCACCCATATGTAGTAGTGGCAGGAATGTAAATCGATGAAGTTTCATATTCCTGTAGGTGTAAATTTATTTGTGGATCAATGTCCCATGACACGGGAATAGGAAGAGGACTTGTCCCATGTTATATATGTGAGTGTCGTTGGAAGTTTGATTTATGCAATGGTTTGTAGTAAACCAAACATTGAACATGCAGTGGTAGTTTTGACCAGGTATATGTCAAAACCATGGAAGGAGCAATGGATATAAATAAAGCCGATTTTTAGTTATTTGTGTGGCACTATTAGTCATGGATTGTGCTATCAAGGAAGACCGGGATTGTACAAAGTGTTGGACATGCATGGGTTTATTGATGCAAACTGGGTCGGAGATCTAGTTCGTAGAATATCTACAAGTGGGTATGTGTTTAACCTATTTGGAGGAGCAATCGATTGGATGAGAAAAAGGCAGTCTATAATGGCACTCTCAACTACATAAGTTGAATACATTAAAGTCACTCATGCAAGAAAGGAGGTAGTATGGCTATAGAGATTGTGTTCAGGGAATGGTTTGGTACAATAAGATTTAAGGACATATTGTGATTGTCAGACTGCAATATTCTTGGTGAAGAGCTCAACTTATCATTCAAAGATAAAGCATATTGATGTTCAGTAACACTTTTTGAGAGATATGGTTAAAGACAAGAAGGTGTTGTTGATGAAGGCAAACACTTTGAATAATGTTGCAGATACATTAACAAAATCTATGGGCAGTGAGAAGTTCTCTTGGTGTAAAGGATATATGGGCATTGTCTCCCTAGATTGTTGACTATGTAACCTCGTAACCCTGTGTACGCAAAGAAAACAACAAGTGGGAGAATGTTGGGTATGTGTTATATTTTTGGCATGACTATATGTAGTTTTTGTGTTTTGTCGAGCACAAGGGCCGATTACAGGAGGGGAGGGAGCCCCCTCGAAAAAAAATGGCATTTTTTGCATCTAATTTTTGGAGGGGTTTCAGAACATGGTTTTCCTCGATAGTTTTCTAATTCTAGTTAAGGAATTAGGATTGTTGACTAATCTTGTTCAATTTATTAGGGTGTTTTGATGTCATGGGATCATATATATGTATTGTATTGTAAACAATGAATATAATGATGAATAGAAGATTAGAGGTGCAACTCTAAATAGGTTGTTGTTTTTCCTTGTTTAGGTTTCCAAGTAAAATATTTTTGCAATGTGTGTGTGTGTGTGTGTGTGTGTCATTGTATATATTTTTGTTTTTATTAAGAATGTGTTTTCATTAATTAATTGTACAACGTTAAAATCTACAGTTTCAATATTTCTGAATTATCAAGATAACATGCACATTAATTACCACTTTATAGAGAAAATTATCAAGATCTATCGACAAATACCACATGCATTCAAATTAAACACTTACCAAAAAGGCACATTAAGATGAGAAAAACCCTAATTCATGAATATTTCACCACCAAAAAGAGAATCATACTTCGAAAGATCCATCAGATAGTGCACACAAAACTCAAAGAGAGAAAAAGAGCAGAAGAGAAGACATTTTTTAGAGAGATACCTCACAAGTGTGAGGATTTTTCACGATGAGAAAACAATTTTGAGTGTTAGCCTCATTTATATGAGGTATCCCTAGCGCATTTGTCCACATAAAGGTGTAAAACCATAATAATCCATGTTACAAGTGGGGTCGACCCTTCAAATAGACTCTACATAAATTATGCAAATAACCATCTTAAGGTCACACATGTAGTGACATTAAGCCTCCAAAGGGTGAAGGAGGGCCTCCCAAGGCCTTGTGTCATCTCCCAAGGTGAAAGAAAGGTGGAAGAGTGCCATGTCACATCTCAAATCATCATATGGTGTCTAAGTGGAAAGAAAATCCCAACATCATCAAACCCTATCACATGATGTCGTCATCAAACGCCCAATGTTCAAGGTGGCGAAGATAACGTCCATGGTGGAATCATCATGCACCACCTCTTTGAATATTTTCCAAGCCAAACCAAGTGTGATTTTCTCCATCGAGTGACTAAGTAAGGTGTGGGTGAACTATCCAAAGTGTGGGATTTCTACCCATATGTGTGCCATCATGACCATATATGTCAAATATAATCCCATATGTGTGTCATCATGACCATATCTGTCAAATATAATCCCATATGTTTGGCATCTAGGGTCGAGAAGATGTGAGAGCCTATGTCTGAGTATGTCAATCCATGAAATGAATCATTGTTGTGCATCACATGTGCCATATCCTGTAAATAAATTCACAACATCCTCGGTGAATGCAAGGAGGTCCTTCAAACAACCATGGTAGGTCCATGCAAATCAATCAAGGTATATGGAATCAAGTAATACAGATGTTTAAAAGGTATAAGAGTCCTTAGATCATATAAAGTAAGTCATTACTTAACATAGAAGCCACATCAACAATTCACATCAAGTATCCCCTTCAAACTTCACATTAGCTCAAGAATTTATGTAAGTTGGCAAGTTTAAGCACAAAAGGACCATTATCAAACCCTATTAGGTGTGCCAACCAAAGTAGGAAAGAAAAGACCCAAGTACATGAATACGTCTTGAGGGAAGTAGGAAAGAAAATAACTCTTCAAGAGTAAGTATGATGATGAAATGTGTTGGTATTACTTCATGGCTTGTGGAATCATTTGATCCATTTCTATGAGCACCTTTGTAGAGGGTGTGCTTTCTCTTGAGTTACCCCTTTCTAGGTGCTATGTTTTTCCAAACCCCTTAATATGCCTTTTATATTTTCCTTTTATTGATTTGTGAGTCCCTTTTATAAGGTTTCAAGCATTATCACTCATTTATTTAGGACAAGGGTAGATGCAAAAAAAGGGTAGATCTCAAGTATGGACTATGTCTTTTAAATGTCCTTGTTGTCACATTTCTTTCTTTCTTTCATAACATTCTTTCGTTATCATTTCTTACTAGGAACTACATCAACCCTAATATTCTAGCCTTTTCTTCTTATGAGAGAATGAACCATGACCCATTATCGAAGTTTAGTACACTATGGTGGGCTCCAGGATGGTAAGTGTTAAGTATGGGGAGGGATGGAACACCACCCTTGTTAGAGTGCCCCGGCAATACCCCTTTTCCTTGTGAGTGACAACACCAAACTAAAGTACAAATGATGGCCACCAAGGTGAAACAAGGAAACTAGCATAACTTCTTGAGATTATGATTCATTATCCAACTTCAACCAGTGATCCTCATTCACAAGCCTAGTATATTAAGCACATCACTTAATATTAAAGAAGGGCTAATGTACCTCATTATGACACTAGACCACCATCTCCCAAAGACTATGTTGATTGGATGTGATGAGCTTTGTTGATCAAGAGTGAAAGAGGAATTTGAGAGAGGATGTTGGGTTTTGATGAGTGGTCATGTTGATCATTATCATCATCGGGATCATTGTCTTCATTATGCTCCATGAGACATGATCTCCTCTATTTACCCCTAGGAAGGGGGGGAGGGCGCTAACACAAACTACCTCACAATTTATGAATGAAACGTAGGTTAAATGACACCATATTAATATGTACTTGTATCAAAGAGAGGATCTAGCATATTTGAACCCACAATGATGAAGGATTTTCACTTTGAAAGTAGTTGTTTCAAATACACACTAGGCACATTCACATTCTCACACACACCTACACATACATTCTTTGCATGATTTTTAACTTACTAGAAGCCTCCTACATAATTTAAAAACATAGTTGGAAAATTAAAATATTACAAAATATTTATATAAAAAATAAAAATTTAAATTTTTAAATATATTAAAAAACTTATAAATATTGAAGTATATTTTAATAATAATAATAATAATAATAAATGTTAACCTGAATTAATGATATATGATATGGATCTTTGAATCTTATGGGGCTTCATGTGAGTTAATTTCTTCTTTAACTTATAGATAATATCTAAAGGTATATTTGATGAAAAGTTAATATATTGGTTTTAACTTATTAAGAAAAATATGAGAGATTTTTATATGTATTTCATTGCGCTCAAAATAGTGAGGTATTTTACAAATAATATAGTAATAGTTGTTAGCTAAATAAAATTTAAAATATATATATTTTTACATAGAGAGAATCGATATAGTATTATGTAAATAATATAAAAACTATTATATAGAAGAAAAAAAAAGGAGAAATAACATATGTAAATGTATAAATAAAACCATTATAAATTAGTTTTTTTTGTTTGTTAGCATGTTTGTTGTTTTCTTGTCAAATGACAACTCATAGTCAAAATCAACTAGGGATGGCAAGCACCCTACATATATGGTTGAATTTGTTTGGGTGTCTCTTAGCCACTTAGTTTTCAATCCTCAAAATCCAATGGATTTGACAAAAAACACATTACAAATACAATATTTACACAAAAATATTGTTATAATGCAAATATAAATATTATAACGATAATCAAAACATTTTATTTACATAATCCTATCTTCCTAATTTTTGAATTTTGAACTAATTTTTGAATTTTAAATTTTATAGAATTAAATGATAATACAACTTAGATCCCTCTTAAATGATTTAATACATTTTGATGATTGATAAATCAAGAAGTTAAAATAAATCTGAACTTATGTTATAAAATAACTATCATCTCTTCCTAAAATTTGATATACATATATAACTAATTATAAAATTTAAATGTTATTTATAGATAATTTAAATGGCGTATACCTATTGACAATGGGCAGAAATAATCATCTTTTAATCTAAAATTCTAATCTGATGGCTAACAATTAAAGATGCTGGAATATTCTTAGTCGTCCTCCCAAATTAATGAATGTGATTTACTCTTCATAATCTCCTTGTATTTTTGAATGCATCCGTTAACCTATTTACTTTTTAACAGTTACCTAATCATATTAAAAAATTACTATAGCACTATATGATTTCCATGTTTAAATGATTAACGTTTAATATTACCACGTTTAGATTATTAACCATGAATTTCATCACCTGTCCCTGCTTTTTCCTCACACATTTTAGTGGTATGGGCGTTTCTCCCTGCGTTTTCCTCGGGCAATTGAGTGATCTGTGTGTTTCATATGGCGTCTGCGCGTTTCATATGCCTTTCGGCTTTAATCAGTCACAACTATGTGACTGTGCTAGTGTACTAATCTAAGAATATTTCTAACTTTTTCCATGGGTTTAAACTTTATACATATTTCAAAGGAAAAGAAATTCATTCTCATGACAACTTGACATAATCCAAATGGATGGACGGACGGAATAAACAGATGGTGAATTCAAAACCAATGTAAAAGTAAAAACATTTTTTTTAAATCACAATTTTTATTCACCATTTCTTAGTATTTATGACCAAATATATTTATGACATTATAAAATCTAATATGGATATGGCATAGTTTTCCATTAGTCAAACCTGAATGAACAAGTACAAATCAAAATAGTAAAAAGGAAAAATTGGGTCCTCACTATGTATTTTTAGTGGATGTCGTACACCTTACTAAGCAATGTATATAACTGCTACATCTGGTCACTACCACCGATCTTCTCCATAAGATTTTTACCAATACTAGTAATAATCCTCCTACCTTTAATCGATTTGGCATGGATTTCTCTAATTCATAGCAATTGGTTGTTGAAGTACATAATGTCTTCATCTATGCAGAAATTTTGACTATTTGTTTTTGCCACTATAGTAGATAACAACCTCGAGGTGAGCCATGAACTCGAAATTGCTCACTGTCCTCCTTACTCATTTTCCTCCCAATCAAATCGATATGATGAAGGAATATGCCTATTATGGGAAAAAAACAATCATGCCCTGGTTCAAGTAGAAATGGTACCGAGGTGCTGAAACAAAGAAGAATGGGTTGCATATCTGTACTGCCCTGAACTGCAGAAATGCCTCCAAAGAAATGCGGAAAATAATTTCGACAAGAAATTGTGAGTGATACAGATATGGTAAATACTCGTCAATTCTGTGTAATGTAGGATATTAGATTAACTGTTAAAGATTAATTGCGCAGAAAGGCGTATACTTATTTACAATGGGCACAATTAATGATCTTTTAACCTTATTTAATTACGTCGAATTACGTCGAAAGACTTATACCTATTGACAATGGGCACAAATAATGATCTTTTAACCTTATTTAACCTTAAACCCTAATCTGATGGCTATGCATTGAAGATGCTGGCATATTCTTAGTCGTCCTCCGAAATCAATGGATCAGATTTATTATTCATAACTTTCTTGCATTTATCAAAGCATATGTTAACATGTTTACTTTTTAACATTTACCTAATCACATTAAAAAATTACTGTAAGGATATTGAAGACACATGTTCTTAGTATATTAAAGGCACCCATTCTGAACTGCTACCTTTTGGCGTTCTCAGCCGCGAGTTAGCCGCTGTGCTAGTATTAGATTAACCGAAAGATTAATTTTTCTAGTTGTGAGAAAGAGTCGTTCCCTGATAGAGACACTACTCTCACTTAGTTTCTTTAACGCCTCACGTAACGATAGATTGAGATTTGTTCAAAGAAAAATGCACACTGTTGCATCAAATTCTGTGTTGAAGCAAAAATCTTTTTTCATCACGACACAGGTCAAACCTCCGACTTCTCACGAAGCGGATATCCTTCACAGAGACTTTAGCAGATCATTCGAGCAGATGGCTGGTGTATGATTTTTGTGGGAGATCTTTACTGAGACTGCTGATGCTTTTTTGTAAATCGCTTATTAATCAGATCATTGAATGTAGAAATGAATTGTTGAAGGAAGATCTCTCACACCATTTGGCTTGGATATCTTCGGCTCCTGATCGTATGCAGCTCTTGAAATTGTAGGATAAAATGCATGATCTGCACGATGGGTATGTATGAAGTTATGAACAATGTCAGCCAAGGCTTGTGGGAGATGAAGAATTTATGAAATCAGTGACAGTTCTCTCATTCGCTCTTCAAGTGCCACACATCACAAAGGCGTAACACCTGCAAGCATGCTTAATCTAAGCAGACGTTTCCCAGAGCATAGATCTAAGTGTTAGACAGCGGAAGCAAAACAAAAAACACTCACTCAATAACAGTAAATTCACAACTTACACAGTGAGGAAAAACCATGGCAATGATAATTGGTATTTTTTTATTCAAGAGAAAATTACAATAGCCAATCTCAGACATATAACTATCCTCTCCTCTCATACACACAACATCTAAGTATTAGGTCTTGCTCTCACACACTCATTACACATTGCACTCTCATTTCTATTGGTATGCTCGCATATATAACATCTATCACTAGGTTATATAAACTGATCATGAATAGATCATATAGTTATACAAACAGTTTATAAATAAATTACATACATACACATTAATATAATTATATGCATGTGACTTTCATTCTCTCCTCTCATACACACAATATCTAAGTATTAGATCTTGCTCTTACACACTCACTACATATTGCACTCTCACTTCTATGAGTACGCTCACATATATAACATCTATCACTAGGTTATATAAACTGATCATGAATAAATCATATAATTATACAAACAGTTTATAAATAAATTGCATGCATACACATTAATATAATTACATGCATGTAACTTCATAAAGAAATTCCTTAACATGTTTCCAACACTAAACTATGCAAAGCAAATCTAAACATTCATACAATATAGCCCCCATTCAAGCCGGTCTTTCTTGAAACAATTGAAAAATACATATTAGCTGAATATAATCTACCGAGACTTCTCAATCAACTTCTGTACTTCTTCTCCAACGGGTGGCGACTCTGGTAACGGTGATTCCTCACAACCTAAACGACGGTGTCACTCTCTACATCTCCTCTTACTTATGCACACTAACAAAAACTATCTACAACAAAGACAACAAATTTTAATATGTCGACTGATATCTTGAAAGACCACCATCCACGGGCAACCAAGAAATTGGTATTGCCTCTTGTTACCTGCTCTCATAAAAGTTAAGTTAATTAGGGGATGTTATAAACATTTAGTATAAATTTATTTTAATTTCAAATTTATGCAATATCACACTTAATCAAACTTAACTTATTTATATGTAATTTTTACATTGTTATAAATAAATTATGCAGAATTCTTAATTTAAAATTCATAGATTCATAAAAATATAATTTTACACATGTAAAAATACAATTATTTTTTTCTTAAGAGGTTATAGGTTCAAATCCAAAGGGGGTAGGGTATGTATACCTTCTTAGACTTTACCAATCAAATCGTTGGGTGGAGGGAGATCCCTTGTCCCACAAACAAGGGGGTCTCATACACCAATTTGGTGTGTTGACTTGACCATAACCTTAAAAAATAGATTATTATTATTATTAATTTATATATATATATATATATATATATATATATATATATATATATAACTAATTATTATCCAAATATTTATATTTGTATTATTTATATGTAAAAATATAAAATAAATTTCTAAAAAATTTAAAATAATAACTTTACATAAGTGAGTGTTTTAAGATTATTTTATTTATGTATAAATTTAATATCTTTCTTAATATTTATATATATCATTTTTTCTATTAATATATATACTTATCAAATCTCTTTTTCATATATATAAAATATTTTTATTTTTATTTATTTATTTAACATATAAATAGGATCAGTTATTGTAAATACGATATTTTTATTAATTCAGATATACATTATTTAGGAGATAGCAATTGGTTGTAAATATTCTATAATAATTTCCTTCTCAAAATTTGTAAAATATTTATGCATATACTTCATCTTATGATATAAGATGAAGTATAAGATAAGATAAATACACCATTGACTATGATTGACTAACTTAAGAATATTTGATGAATACACCATTAACTATGATACACTAACCTAAAAATATTTCTATCAACATTAGTTTTTTCAAATTATGTATTGCTTTATTGTTTATTGTACGACAAATTTTCTTTAAATTTAGTTGTCAAAGTGTTTTTTTTTAATAGTGTCAATATTTTTTTTTAATATGAGCATCCCTACCCCTCGCCGGTTTTGAACTTGTGACCTCCCCGAAGATAAGATAATACATGTTCTTAACCATTGGGCCCACTCAAGTGCTCTTAATATAATGCTCCTACAATGCAATGCAACTTTAACATGCTTGTGACCTCCCCGAAGATAACACATGTTCTTAACCATTGGGCCCACTCAAGTGCTCTTAATATAATGCTCCTACAATGCAATGCAACTTTAACATGCCCAATCACGGAATCAACACTCCCACTCAAGTGCTCTTAATATAATGCTCCTACAATGCAATGCAACTTTAACATGCCCAATCACCGAATCAACACTCCCATTCGAGTGAGAAATGCCACACTGTCGTTACAAGAGCGACTTACCAATTCGGCTACTTACCCCACCTTTTTTAAAATGAAGGACATGGGAGTGGGCTTTGATCCACTTATGTGTGCACGGGTCAAGATACCATTTAAGAGCGACTTACCAATTCGGCTACTTACCCCACCTTTTTTAAAATGAAGGACATGGGAGTGGGCTTTGATCCACTTATGTGTGCACGGGTCAAGATACCATTTATTATAGTATCTTTGGGTGCAACCACACGTTCTACCACTACCTCAAGGTGTCCCCATGGCTCCAGGTAAAGCCCTCACGAGAATTGAACCTTGCCCAACGATGAAAAACTCCTCGCTTTCCACCATTGGATCCAACCCCTTTGGGCTTTAAAAAAAGAAGGACATGGGGGTGGGCTTTGATCCACTTATGTGTGCACAGGTCATGATACCATTTATTATAGTATCTCTGGGTGCAACCACACGTTCTACCACTACCTCAAGGTGTCCCCATTCCTCGCTTTCCACCATTGGATTTGAAAGTGTGACTTTTTAGGAGGAAACACATGTTTATAAATTTGGTGGTGTTTTTTGTTTTTTTCCATTTTTTAAGGAAATATAAATTTGAATTAAATCTCAATTTCTTGTTATTTAAATTGTGTTTATGAATGCATATATGGATTCAATGTGCTCTCTTGTTATTTAAATTGCATTCAATGTGTTGAATAACCCCTAGAGTACCCCGATTATATAAACTTAACCACTCAAGATCCAACAATTTCTAACATAACATTGAAATTAAACAAATAATATAAAAAAAACAAAAATATGAAAAATTTTAAATACACCTTTTGTTTTTTTTTTTCTTAAATTTTGTTCCATTCACAATTTTTTTAGAAATGTTATCACAATTTTTTTAGAAATGTTATAGTCCAGTCAATTGCATGTCATACTCTTTTATTAAAACATAAAGAGATACAGCAAGGGCTTTGAGGATTGGAATATATTCCATCATGTCGTTTACGGGTTGTGAATATATGTTATTTTCCTCTTCGCTGAGGCTCCTAAGCTAGATATCTATTACATCATTCCCAGAACTCTGTGCGGTCCCAACAAACCCAACAATCAAAGAACGGGAGACCTGCAGATAATTTTACCAAAGAGAACTGAATAGTTTCGCAGAGTGACTCAACCGAAGATTAAGGCACTACACTAAGCATAACGGTCCATAGAGGTTCCTGTGGAGGAATACCCAATCCAGATACCCTCCATGATCATGTTATATTCATCCATCAGGTACACGCCAGTATTCACACAGCATGAGAGCGCCCTGCTCTTCCAAACTGTATAATAAGTTACACCACGATTCCTCAGTACTTTGATCCACCTCCACTTTTGGCAGGCAGTGCCATTCATGCAGACCCGGTGGGGGTGTCTTTTGGACACTTGCTGCTACTTCTCCTCCCACCGATGATCCCTCCACGACTAGTACTGGGGAGGACCTATTAGCAGAAGCAGAGGCCATCTGGGGAATCCCCGGCGACTGGGGACTTTCAATGGTGCGCGGGCTGTCCATATTAAAAATAGAACTTGCAGATTCAGTCATATAGCTACAACACCCACCGTCCTGTTCATTAGTGGTCGTCGGATAATTATGTTTCGGTTGCTCTGTGAAATTTATACAGATCTCCGACTTCACTGATAACTCCATGGGAGAATCAGTTATTTTAGGTACTGAATTTGCTGGTTTTTTCTGGGATTCGATCTCGGAAATGCTAACCTTGCTGCTCCGATCATTGTCTTTTAGTTCCCTGCTCAGCCACTGCACCTAAAGGGATATGCAAAACTGATTTAGTCACTACTTATTGGCCAATAATATTTCCAGCAAAATTCAATGAGGATTATATCTTTCATAGATTTTATTTGCAAGGGCCTAACATCTTTTGGATCTCCAATCGGGTAGAAGACTGTAACACAAAATACTAAATAGAAATCATTAATGTGTAAGAACATGATCAAATTAAAATTAGATCAAAATTCTATTTCCCCTTAAAGTTGCTGATTTTCTTCAATGTGTAAGAACTGTGATATGAATATGAAGATTGGTGAAATCCTCCAGATTAGATCGTATTGATACCTCATCTTTGAATTGTCTGTTCTTTTGAAAGAGAATATCGTAGTTCCTCCTAAGAGTCTCATATTCATGCTTGAGAACAGCGAAATTTTTCTCCATCTGCTTGGTTTTCCACCTGGCTCGCCGATTCTGAAACCATACAGAAATTTGTCTCTGGTGCAGACCTAGTGCCTTCGCCAGCTGCATTTTTCTCTCGGGATCCAGCTTGTTTCTCAGCTCAAAACTTTTCTCTAACGTCTTCACTTGTTCGATCGTCAACCTTCTTTTCTTCTCTCCAAAATGCGGGCAGTCATCCGATCCATCTTCCTCTCCAATATCATGCTCAGACAGGTTCATGGCTCCTGAGTAAGAGGTAGAACTCATTGATCTTTTGCGTGTATTTTCACATCCATTTCTGGTTAGAGATCCAGCACCTGCAACAGGACCATTCCATCAATCCACTCTCAATTTCAAAAACAGTATCTATAAACATAATTTATATATACATGCCTACATATCCTGCATGTATATATGAATCCTATCAGAACTAGCAACTGAAGAAAAGCGCAGAATTAACGGACCTTGGAGCCCAACAGATGTGCAAGAAGCAATTATGTCATCCATAGCTTTTGCAGACTGATACTCAGTGATCATAGCACTATTAGAACAACAGAATGGTCTGCAATCAGAAGCCGTGTCCTTATCCTGCCACCATTGCTACAATAAACCAGATTCGGGCATCCATAAATACACAGTAATAGAGATCATCTCAGAGCAAAAGATTCTTTTTCTGACTACAAATTTGATAAGAATACCCAAAAAAAAAACATTTTAGAGACAATTAGACTTGTATCATGATCCAAGACCAAACCCCAAAATATTTTAGAGACAATAGGCATGCAGAAGCGCCGAGATCACACACAAAACAAAATCAAATAAGCAGTAGAGATTATGGAATCCCTTGCTGTAAGGCACAACAGGAACTGGATCTATATGATTAGGAAACCCTAATCCATAGGTGAAGGAAGAGGAGATGATGTGCGAAGGAATCAGTGAGACCCAAAAAGCCAAGAAAATATGCTGTTTATTACATTGACTTCAAGTGTAGAACAGCACACAGGTATTGAATGCATTTTGATTGGATTCTGAAGCAGCCCCTATTTCAAGAAAAAATCAAACTAATCATTTCGACGAAATGATCACCTTCTCTTTCTCGGAATGTAGCGTAACCATGAGCCTAAATAGGTAAATAAATTACTTTGAAAAAGAGGCTGAGAAATGGCCACACGATTCAAAACACCTGCCCGGTTTGCTTTCCTCACATAGCTTCTTGTCTGTCACATCTCTCACTTCCTATAGAGCACGGCAGAACAAAGAAGGAAGTAATAAAACTCAAATTACCTAAAGGCAGAGAAGCCTTTTTTTTCCTATTATTGTAAAAGAAATCAAATCTCAGGGCCCATACCCTGCAACCAACCCTGAAATCTTCACAGCGAGCATAGCAGAAGAAAGAAGTAATGAAACCCAATTTACTTCTGGGCAGAGAAACCTTTTCCTCCTATTATAGTTTAAAAAATCAAATGTCAGGGGCCCATACCCTGCAACCAACCTAATAAACAAAAGAAATCACGCGGTAGCTGTTCAATCTCCGTGTTCTGTGTGACAGGACAAGATTCTACAACAGATACGGGTTTATATACGAATTTAATGTTGAAGATATGTAGCCCGTCTCTCATCCCAAGAGCCCTTTAATATAAGGTTTAACTGTATTTGTTACGTCAGTGTTGCATAATCAAGGTTTTTGAAAACTCTAATTGATTATAATTTCCACATCTCATTGAATCTACGCCAATCCAAGTCACTTGCTTGTTGGCATGGGACAAGGGAGAACACAGCCGCTGTTTTTGTCGATTTTTTAATTAAATTTGGTTTATAGTTTTATATAGTTACAATTTTTTTCATGGTGGAACTCTGTTCGAGATGTTTAGGCCTCTCCAATTCAAACAAAACTTCAAAACGCACCACAAAGTCATAACTAATTAATTAAATTTGGACTAGATTTTCACACACTGTGAAATTCTTTCATGGTGGGACGGAGTAGGCGAACTCTGAGTAATCTTTCTTCCCGAGTTTTAGTTTTTTAAGGTAAAAAACGGGACTGAATCCAACCAGAGTTTCAGGTATAGTTTGAGTTTTGCATGATCAAAGTTCCATACATTTCAGAATCTTATCTCAGGATTTTTGTCTTATTTTAAACCAACTCAAATACTCAAAAAATAAATCAAAATTTTAGATTAACCGAAAATTTAAAAACAAACCACCCAAAAACCTACCTGAAAAATAACTCGAAAAGATTGCTCCGAATTAACCCACTGCCGATGGAACTCCCAAATCCTCTCCAAAGCAATCAAAACTTTAAGAATCCCAAAATTGAGTGAGTTCCTTGAAACTTACCTGATAATAATTACAGACCTAATTGATTGAAAATAAGACGAAACATAACTGGACGTTTTGAATTCTCCTTATCAAAACGCTGCTGGCTTGTTTAACACTCACCAATTACACTGCACGATAAAATAATTTCATAGCGCAGTACTCGCTGTTGGGGCGCTTTCGGGAAAGCTGAATAAAACAATTTGACAGCGTAGCACTCATGTCCCATGGGGTGCTTTCGGGGAAACTCAGTAGTGCTCTCTGGTTATTACTGATACACGAAAAAAAAACCATACACGTGTATCAATGGGCACTGGGTATCTATCAGATGATGTCCACAAGATAACGCCAGAGTACGAAATCTAATGACATTCAGTGCAGCACGTGTCTGGCTATTCAAAGTTATAGCAGTACACTGCCAGGCAGGGCAGTAGTTAGGATGGTTGGCATCATGACGCTCATGTAAGCATCGACTGTTGGTAATGGTGACCGCTGGCTAATAGCCCCCCTTGTCTATAGATCCATGGAAATTTATTATAGTGAGCTAAAGATGAACAATAACAGTATTCAATGTTGTATTATCTTGGTACATCTACGAATTCTAGTTAAAAAATTCAGAAGATAGAACATTTAATCAACACCTATAAGTTGAGATATATCTGATACGGTATATATACTACATACAATAGACTGGTTATTGTTCACTGAATTCAAATTTGATTTCCCAGCAATCTGGAAAAGGGGCATTCAAACAGTCAGTTTCTTTCAGTCAAAAATCTGTCCTAAATAATAGTACTTATAAAGTAAGACTTTTGTCTAATGAGAAACTTTTATCCATTGGAAGATCTTAAAAAATGGTTTATCTCTTGATTGTGGAACTTTTATCCATTGGAAGTTCTTAAAACATGGTTTATCTCTTGATTGTGGAATTTTGAAGAATTATTAGAATTTTTCATATTAATTGTTGAGAGTGCATAATCTTTTTACAATAGAGTTTGTTTAAGGTGTTGAATCTATTTACATATTTAAAAATACAATTGAAACAATCTAAAATTACAAATTCACCAACAATTACATAATGAAAATTGTTTTTAAAGGTCGTGGGTGTGGCATAGTGGTAAGGTCGGTCATGTAACGACGGTCTCGAACTCGAACATGGTCGTTGCTCGTTGCCTGATTAACCGTTTCGAGCCAAGCTCACCACCTTTTTAAGAGTTCTTAAGTTAGAGTCTTTGATTGTTAAAAACGATGGACGCTCCGGCTCACGGCACCTCCGCAGCTAGGGTTAAACCCTAGCCGCTTTCCTTTCTGTAGTTCGGCCTCTTGGCCGCAGCTGCTCTTTCTTCATGATCGCAGGCCTCTCTTCAATGGCGGCTCCCTCCAACTGTGGATCAAGACGCAACGGCTCCGCCCAACACAGTTTTGCACCTTCTCAGTCATGCGCGGCTCCTCTCGCCCCCGACCCTTCGGGTAGCGTCCCAACAACCTACAGTGATGTTGTTAAATCACAAACCTCAGTTCGCTCCTTCCCATCTACCTCGTGCTCAGTTAAAGAAGCTCCAGCGATCTCTCTTCTCATGGGCCAGGAAGCTGAAGACGAGGAAGATTACTTCCGGGAAAATGCTTTAATTTGTCGGTTCAATGAACTTTGGCCGCGGCTTGTGGATCTCAATGGCTGGATCACAGCCCACTGGAAGCCTCTCATCAACGAAGATTTGTTTATCCACCCCTGCTCAAAGGGTTTCTTCATTGCAGAGTTTGATCTTGCAGCAGATCGGGAGTTGATCCTAGCCTCTTGCCCCTGGTTTTGGGGAAACTCAGGTTTGTGCATGATGGTTTGGACTCCTTGCTTCAACCCTCTAACTGTTGTTCTTTCTTCAGCTCCAGTTTGGGTCAGACTATCGAATCTTCCCTTGCATTTTTGGGGTGAAACTTCTCTTTGAGATATTGGATCAACATTAGGAAAGTATCATTTTGCAAGCAAAGAAACTAGAATTCATAGCACCACCTCATACGCCAGGATATGCGTGGAAATGGATTTTAGCAAAGGGTTTCCAGCAGAAATTATTTTGGGTTGCAAAAACTACTCCTGGACCCAAAAGCTAGACTATGAAAGAATCTCACTGCATTGCAGGGCTTGTTTCGAAATTGAGCACATAGCAACTCAATGCACTAAGGGAAACAGGAAAGTGGGAAATCAACAACACAAATCAACCTGGTGGGAAGGCTCCAATGAAGATAATCAACTAATTATTACAAACATCCGAAAATCTTCTCTAGAATCAGACCCTCTGAGCCTTATTTCCAAAGGCACGTCTACTCAGGAGACACCTCTGAATCATTCCAAGAACGTCCCTCAATCGAAGAGTAAAGATTCAACCTCTCTTGATCCAAGAACAGAAAGAATTAAGTCTTCAAACACTCCTGATACAAGAACAGAAAGCAAGGCTCTCTTCAGCCACCCACCTCCTTCAAGTTGGGCACACGAGGCCGATAAAGACTATAAAGATGAAGCATCATTGACATCCCCAAAGAAAACAAGTCCCCCAGATCAGGAAAATATGGGAATAATTGAATCAACAACAACATCACTACCTGCCAAAGAAGCTTGGACAACAGTTGAGAAGAGGAAAAAGACACCACCAAAAATACAACCAAAGATGACCAGAAGTCGATCCGAAAAGAAAAAATAGTCATGAGTTACTTTTGTCAACTTTTAGGCCGTCAATTTGTTCGATTTTATTCATGTAAGGAATCATGGAATGTAGTTTATTTGGATAACTGGCAACATAGGAAAGTGAACTTGGAATCCTGTAAAATAAATCGGAAACTATACTTGGGATCTTTTTTTCTATGTACTTTTTTCAGGCAAGGCCGTTGATCTTTTATCAATACAATCATAACCGTTTCTCTTAAAAAAAAAAAAAAATTGTTTTTAAAAAAACTATATACAAATTTTGAGATATAAATATGTAAATAAACCATTCTATAAATAAATTCATAAAACCTATTGTTTTTCTTATTAAAATAGTTTTTTAATTTCAAGATAAAATTTAAAAATGCTTTTAATGGGTAAAGAGCTCATTAAAGAGCTCTTGTTAAAATAGCTTTTTAATTTCAAGGTAAAATTAAAAAATGCTTTTAATGGGTAAAGAGCTCATTAAAGAGCTCACTAAGGTAAAATTAAAAAATGCTTTTAATGGGTAAAGAGCTCATTAAAGAGCTCACTAAGCATTAAAGAGCTCACTAAGGTAAAATATAAAAATGCTTTTAATGGGTAAAGAGTTCATTTTTATTGACCATTAAATTATGACAATTTTTATAAAAATTGATTTATGAAAAACAAAAAAAAATCACTAAATTTTTCTTTAAAAATTATTAAAAAATTACAATTACAATTTACACTTAATTAATAAAATTATAATTACTAAATTTTATTTTAAAATTTTATATCATTTTAAAATATTCAAATAACCAGAATTTCCAAATATGTTTCAAAGAGTTTTCATTAAATTTTTGAAGAATAATATATTTTATAAATGAACAATGACATTCAAATCAAAAAGAAATCAAAAAGACCTTCTTAACTTTTAGCAATCAAATCTTTATTCAAAAAAAAAATTCATTGTCTCACAAACAAAAAAATTTATACACTGATTTAGTATCTGACTTGACAATAATCCTAAAATAAAATTTGATTATTATTTATTATAATAACTTAATTAAAACTTCATACGTTTACTCTAATTTATTAATTATATAATTTATCCATTTATATAAGATAGAAAATAGCTAAATTCTTTATTAGTATTTGCATCACAATAATCTATACGTCTTAACAATTTATTCCTTTATTCGTTGATAAGAAGCATATTATTAAAAAGTGTCGGGACATATTGTTTAGCGAGGATGGTGACACGCAGGAGATTCCACATGGCTAAGTAATTCCTCATTAGAAAAGGGGCGAGTTTGCACGGAGCACGAGGTATGTGTTTGTAAGTTAATGTTGGATGTGTAGTCGACAGAGCGAATGTTGCTGAATGTTGCTGCTCGTTAAAATCCAAAGAGATATGACTCTGATATCAACTTTGTTGCCGACTTTATTGAATGAATTATGATTTAATTAAGATGTTAAAATGATTAGAATTATTTTTATTTTTTCTTTGAAATACAAAATTAGAGTTTAGGTTGATTGGGTTTGAGTAAGATTTTAAATTATTTTTATAAAATATTTCAAATTGCATAATTTAAGGAGTTTGTCTATTCATACATGTCAACCATTTATTTAATTGTGAATTTCATCATCTCAAACTCCTATTGGAAAACACCCTATAACAAATTCTTTGTTGGATCAACATGTCACAAATTCTTTGTTGGTTGACTAAAGATACCAAACTCTAGATGATATATTTTTAAAAAAATGGGATATATAGTTCTATTGGGATATATAGTTCTAGTTCACTTTGCTTTGAATCATGGGAACATCTTACACATAATGTTCCAACAACAATCACTCTGGATGAATGCTATTGTTGATATAAATTACATGATATTAAATTAGACACTAAGAAAGAGTTTTAGATCATTTTTAAATGTGCGATTAAGACAACAAATTGGTAGGATAGTTAGACATTAAAGATTTAGTTAAGATCAATTTGGTCTAATGTGTCTTTAAGTAATGTTGTTTCTTTAGTATGTATTGTAATTATCTAATCCAATGGTCATGATTATGTTCTGGACATAAAGTGATCCAATGGTTCATTTCCTCCTTGATACTAATGAGTATATTGATTTGTGGATTAACACTCAATTGGTCGATGATCTCCATTTGAAGAGCATGGAGGGTCAATTCTTATGATCGATTGCGATGAACTCATATGCAAATTATTTTCCTTTTACATTAATATATTGCCTCAAGTGGCCATATTGACTATGGTCGTGGACCATTTCCCTCTTTGAGGATTTTAACCATGTAATAAATTGGTGTATCGATTACTGATTTATTTGCGTGAGTAGTTGCCTTAAGATGTTCAACCCTTATTTATATATCATGTTTATCGAAAATGGTATCATGGCCCCTGTCAAGACCCACTCCTATTGTTAATGGATATTTTGAAATTTTATTGCTACATGCATCAAAGGCCTTCTAGATTTTGATTGTTCTAATATTTTATCGGTGAAGAAAACCATTCTAATGTGTATGAGGAATTGTTTTAAGTTGCAAATTATTTTTGTTTCACCTGAAAAGTTTTTTGTTTGCCCAAGATACAATCATTTTTATCAGATTAGTAGGTATATACAATTTCATTATGGTTTTGTAGGTCTCTTTCATTATGTTTTAATATTGAACAATTTGTTTTTTTCTATTTTTTATTTTCTGCTTGTTCCCTTTCTAGTTTGTCTGTGCTCTGTCATGGTCCTTGTATGAACTCGAAAAATCAGAAATAGAGCACATAATGTTTTATTTTTTGTGTGTCTTCTTTTCCCTATACTTTGTGTGATCTTGGAAAATTAGAAACATACAAAAAAACTTGCATTTTATGGGTAGACTAATTGATATCTATACCTGGGCTTGTAAAGTTTCAAATTGTTTTTTTCTTCAAAAAGTTTGTTTATTTTTGTGTGTGGTTGTGTTGAATAATTTTGTAGGAAAATCAAGGGTTTCGAGAATAAGCATGCACTTCAAGGTAAAGACAAAAAAAAAAAAAAACACCTTCTCCTTTCTAATGTTTGGTATATATTTTTCATTTGTTGTACTATGTTGTCATTGATGTTAAGGGATTTATGTCAAGTATTGTCATAGTGATGTATTTGTATCATTGATATATTGATTATTGGTTATATGGTCATTGATGTAATTGTTTCCAAAGGGATGATGTCAAGTGGTGACATAATGATGTGTTGATATTAAAGGGAGTTGTATCACTGATGTCATGTCATGGTTAATAGGAAGAACCAAATGGATAAACTTCAAAGTGGTCCCCTTATGGTGAAATTCCTCACGGGAAGATGATCTTCGATAAATTTCTCAAAGTGGTCACATTATGGTGGAAACCCTCACAGGAAGACGCTTTGTGAAGTCCAAATGGTTTGGTGGTTGAGTATCCCAGTAGTGTGGTTAGGGAACCCAAGTTTGATTAAGGAATAATGTAATGAAGATCAGTTAATTTGTAGAAGAAGCTATTCAAGATGGATAGTATATGTCATTTCATTTTTGGTGATATGTGGAACGTCACATAACTCCTCACGGTTAGAGAGTTATGGCCATGCGAAGTTGGAGAACCCTTATGAGTTAGCTAGAAGCCCCTAGAAGGTCAAAGAAGTCAAATTATTCTATAAGCTCGTAGAAAGAGGTTAGTCATGGGTTAAGTGGTTGCAATAAGAAAACAATTAAAAATAAATTAGTTACAACTAGAAGTGGAGATTTTACTATGTAAGGTAGCTAGAGAGGTAGTGGGGGGGCCTAGAGGGCCCATAGTGATAATAGTGGAGGTCATTCAATGTAAGGTGGACTAGGTCGACTATATTATTAAATAAGGCCCACTATGGTAGTTAGATATAATAAATGGGCAATTAGATATAATAAATGTAAGAGGACTTCTTAGAAGGTTCTACTTCTAGAAGATTCCTCCTCTAGAATGTTCTTAGGTGATGGTAGCACTATATAAAGGGATTCAAGCAATGTAATGAGACATGAAGAGAAGTATTGTATTTGGAGCGGTATCTCAATAGGAGGATGCCCCCTCGAAGAGGCAAGTGAACATGAGAGGATCCCTTCCATAATAGGATCCATTGTATGGTGTTGCCCCACCTCAAGGGTTTTGATATAATAAAGTGGTGGTTTTCTATATGGTTTCATATACCTTGTTTAGTGATTGTATTCAGATAAATTTGGATCTATTGTGATATGTTGTATTCAGTATTTGGTTCTTAACAAGTGGCATCAGAGAACTTTCCTTGGGTAGACATTGTGGGCAAATATTTTTTATTTTTGCAGATTTTTTTTTCGAAGAAAAAAAAGAAAAGAGGGTCGCGATATTCTCAAAGTTTTAAATATATTCATGTGAAAATTTTGTAGAAAAAGGTTGTATATCTGAGTTCCTCTCATAAAAAAACTGAAGTTGAAAAAAAAAATCGTCCGAAACGGAGTCCGGGAAGTCAAGATATTGAAGTTTTAAAATCTGCAAATTTTCAGTGTTTTTTTCGGCAGACGATGGCATGTTTTTTTTTTTTTTTTTTTTA
>ML777211.1:725229-743818 GCA_009831015.1 Picea engelmannii | reverse complement strand
GCATGTAGGTTATGATGGATGGTACAATTGATTTTGAATCAGGGTTTAATCCCTGGATTATGTTTCTCTTCTGCTCTGTGATATGGTCTAGTCTGTTCAAACAAGTATGCATATATGGGACCGTAGAACTGAACTAAAGGGCCCATGGATAATTTCATTTTGTATGTATATCTCTGTATATTATCGGGAATATAAATACATTTTTTATTTACCCCAAAAAATTAAAGTGGAGACTTGAACGCATAGAGATTTTGTTCAACTTGGAAACGCTACACAAGAACTTCCAGAGATCTATTTATGCAACTGGGGAAAGATGAGATGATTTTGTTTCCTCTTACATAAACCAGCCAATTTTGGGCAAGAGGCGATCGAAACTCCAGAGATGTGGCAAAACTCTTCGATCCAAACTTCTGAAATGCTGAAAGGAAACCGTTGCAAAAATTTGTTAATAATCAAACCTGACACAGTTGTAGTAAACTTCAACCACCGTCCCGCTTCACCACGGCCCAACAGACGAGATATACTACCTGAAGGCTTATATGACTTATAAATACATACATATAGACAGACGGTGCTGTACATATTCAAAATAAAACATAAAACTCTTGTATGTCGTGTCTGGAATCATTAAAAACTCATGGGAATTATACAAATTATCCTCAAATTAGGGACAACCATAGTATAGTATGGGTTGAAAATAAATTTACTTTGCGTGGATCTGTGGCATAATACAGTGTAATATGTCGATGAAATCTCGTCAAAGAAGTTCAATATCAATTAGTTAACAGTTCACTAAATATATTTTTTCATCCTCCAATGTTGTAGATAGGGAAAACAAGGCTATACATTTAGAGTTTTATTGTAAAAAAAAATATAATATTTTCATTTTTAAAGTATATAACCTAAAGTCTTATTGTTGCTTTGCTTTGAGTCTCTACACAATGTAATTTCGCATTCTTATATAAGATATAATAAATTGCATTGTTATATAAGCTATATAACCTAAGTTTTCAATTTTTATTATAATTTTATTTTAGGTCTATATCACTGCTTTAAATATATTAAAATGATTTTGTTCACAAATGATGTTTCTGTTGCTTCTAAAATGTTGAGTTTTCATTAAAGTTGTTGCCACTACCTCAAAAATGTTGAGTTTGCCTTTCAATGCATTGACAAACCACCTCCTTGTCAAGCAAACACCGCGTTTTTCCTCTTGGTTTAGTCATGTACCTGACTTGTTCTATTCCCACGAGCATGAGCTCAAATCAACAAGCGAGCATTCGTCGATCTAGAGCACATCACTTATGGAGTGGAGAGGCAATGCAGTTCTGCAATGTTTGAAGCTCATGCATATGATATATACAAGGTAATATCTACCATCTATGCAAAGTAATATCTACTGCATGTATCTAATATCTACTCTAGGTAATATCTAGTGCATGTATAACTGCTTCAAGGTAATATCTACTATCTATGCAAAGTAATATCTACTGCATGTATCTAATATCTATGCAAAGTAATATCTATTGCATGTATAACTACTTCAATTCATAGCCATTTTTATTAATCATTGTGTTTTGAAGATAGATTATTAAACTATGACTTGCATTTTCAACCACAAATTATCATATGTGAGCCCCGCTCTGGCGTTAGAATGCGATCTCCAAGCATATTAGAAATATGATTGGCAGCCCTGTCCCCGTGGCCAAACTTACAATGCTCATTGAGCTTGGGATGTCTCCATACATGAATGTTATTGCCAGAGCCGTTGTAGATGAGGTTGCCCACCATTGCTAGAGAAAACACGCACCCATGTTCAGTGATTCGTTCTTCTCCAACAAATAGGACAAACCATTGTACCAATAGTGAGCCAAAGACCTTTGCAGACAGTCTGCTAAGATGACATTTTTGTGCCTGGTGTTGTTCTCCATTGTAGCTTTTGACCCCAAAGAGAGACTAGGCATAGACAACTGTTTGAATTTTTCAATATGTATTTGTTCCTGGTTCACATTGTGATATCTATGGGGAACCTGACTAGCTTTAGTTTGGTCGTTATCTTTGTTAGTAAAAAACCTTGCGATTTTACCATAAAAAACATTCCAATTATGGAGAAATTATGCAAAAAGGGTCGTTGTTCGGAGGTAAATGCAGCGTCAAGCCTCTCACCAACATTCAATTTCCCCAAAGGCACAAATAAGTAGTTTAGACCAGGTGCAAGTATAGGGTGATTTTGACAGAAGTATACGTTGCGCCAGCTTTTGATTAATGTTTCAAAAAGTCTCTCCGATGTTTAATGCTTCTGGAGTTTAAAGGGGCCTTTCAAAAATAGAAATTAAGAGCAAAGAAATGAACCCAACTCACCTTGCAACAACTGTGTAAGGACCCACATATTCTTGATTTTCCCCTAGTATGTACCACCCAAACTCCTCTCCTTCTAAGGCATCTAAATCACTTGCACTCTCTGTAGCTGCAAACAACAAGCAAGATGTAACCAAATATAAACCAATTAAGTTCAATTAAGTTAAAGCTTGTTTCGAAATATTTCCTTCGCATTATACAATAACTAACTAACAAGCCATGACCACTGAATGGTTTAACTGGGAAGTTAGTACAGAATACATATTACAGTATCCCTCGGTTTAACTAGGAAGTTAGTACATATTATCGTATCCCTTCTGAGGATAGGCAAGGGTGAGTATTTATAGTACCCACTTAATATATTTTTTTTAATTTCACAATAAGCATAATATTTATAAAAATTCTCAATAACCAAATAATACTTTGATTCACAAATAGAGACCATGCTAGAAGGTAAACCCTACGATACAAAAAAAAAACATGCAAAAGGAAAAATAAAAGGAATAAGAGAACATGTTGGGTGGAAATAAAACAGAGATATACCTCACACACATATGCACACATCATTTTTATCATTTTGGATGTACTGAAATTCAATTTGCAAGTATGCCAGGTAGCATATATAGGTTCGTTATGGTTCTTGTGGGTGTTGAACCTTTTCCAACCTTAAAAGTATATGCTTTTCATCTATTGATGTTCTTTTCTTTTGTCAGGTTTGAAATGAATAAAATGTGTTTTACTACTATGACTTGCTAAAATGTTATTTATGTTGTTGCATTTCTTTTCTATAGATTTGTTTTTTAAATTAGACTTGAGGGAAAATATAATTTATTATTATTTTAAGTTTCTTTCCAAATATTTGGTCACAAGTGGTCTCTATCCTATCTTTCAAATTCAGAAGAAATATGGAAATGTTGATAGTTGTTATTTTATGGCGGTGCTTGTCAGAGCAACAGATATCTAGGTTATAGTTGATTGGTATGGACACCTGCAAACAGGGTCCTTGGTGTGTATACTTATGAAGATTTATACAGCTTTTATATTTTTCTTTTGGCTAACAATTGCCACCCATAACATGGTATACTAAATTCAATCTGCAGAAAGGAACAGATGCAAATAGAACCTGATGTATTTCTAAAAATATTTGGCAGGGAAATGATGTAGGTACACGATACAAATATGGAATTTACTACTATTCTCCAGAACATGAGGAAGTTGCACGTGAATCAGTGGAAAAACAACAAAAGGTGTTGAACATAAAAATCGTTACTGAAATTTTGCCTGCAAAGGAATTTTATAGAGCAGAAGAGTACCATCAACAATACCTTGAAAAGGTAGGGCGAGTTGACTTCAAACAATCAGCAACCAAAGGGTGCAATGATCCAATTCGATGCTATGGTTAAAAGCGTTTGATGTAATTCTTTTTCATGTCTGATAAGGTGTATGGATACAAGATCAATATCAGATATCTTATCTTATATTTTCAAGTAACAGAATCATTGAATGATGAATATTGGTATGCAACTAGGGCGCATTTAACTTCCTAATATGCTTTTCACTATAGATGCTTGTAATTATCCTCTCCACTACATGTGTTTGTAACTATGGTATTCTATGCTTTACATGTCAATGAAGTGCATGCTTCATTGGGAGTGTGGCTCGAGTTGCCATGGTCGGCTCAATGTTGGCGGACAGAATTCGGTGAAACTCTATTTTTAGGTAGGGCATCCACACCTCCATGAGGCGTTGCGCGCGCACCAGTTTGGTGGAGCTGTTGTGAGTGAAAACTAGATCATCCATGACATGACATATACCATTCACGGCGGCGAGGTACTTGTTGGCTTCTTTTCTACTACTCTGGAACAACATCAAGTGTTTGGACGGCTCTGAAAGAGACCCGTAATAAGAATAATAATAATGACCCCTTGGAATGCAACTCCATTCATCGTGATTCTTCAAACCTTGTTAACTGTGTTTCATGGAAATCTTCCTTAAAATACAATAGTGTAGAAGTAGTAGCCATTCTTAAGAAATTGTCACTGTAAGTGCCTATTGCTATAGTGTAGAAGCAGTAGCCATTCTTAAGAAATTGTCACCGCAAGTGTCTATTGTTGTGTCAAACAGAAGAAAGAAGGCTAGCTAGACTGGTCTAATAGAATTCAAAGAGTCCCTAGTTATATTCATCGAGCAAATGCAGCCTCCAATGGCCCTCGCTTGGGCTTCACAGAACGGGTTGTTTTAGAGGCTAAGTTCAGGGAAAGAATAGGGACCACTGATCAAGCTTGGAGAATATATCAATGTACTACTGAACTAACTACCCAGGAAGATTTTACACTTACTACCCATGCAACCGTCGAATGGACGATGCTGGATCGACACTCTTTTTTAGCCCCCGATGACCATTTACACGTATTCTCCATGCAAATGCCAAATATAAGGTGCTAGAGGACATATGCCTTACTTTCCCCTTGAATAGTTCCTTGATTTTAGTGTTAGCATTATTACTTGGCAGATATCCTTCCCGGAACTCCATGCGCGTAAGCCACATTGGCTAAATTGAACAGTTTCTTAGTTCCAGTGTCAACGATGTTTTCTTGGTGATTGTGGACCAATGGTAGACATCTTAGATGGTGTGGTAAAAAAACTATGCCAAATTTTGTCATTTACATATAAGTTGGCATATACTACCATGTCTCCAAAAAAAAGGTCTCCTGAGGAGCCTCGCCTTTCGACCCAGCCCAAATTAGTGGAAAGTCTGGATCAAAGTTTTTTTGCTGCAAATGTTATGCGGGTCTAAAGAAAATTTTGGTTTTTCACACTCACAGCAATGGATCATCGCTGCATAGCGTGACAGTCAAACACCGCTTTGGATCTAACAGGAGAGTGAAAATATATCAAAGATCAGTGGTTAAAAGATGAACACTAATAATTTATAGAGTCATTATGTGTTGTCAAGTTATGAATTCATATAATGTGTTACTAGCAATTTTATCGGTGTCATTGTCTTGTAATTAATTTGTAAAGTGGAAAGATAACTATGCATTGAAGTCTTTTTAATGGGTTAATAATTCGTTGGGCCACGTGTGTTCTATGTAATTTAGTTAATTTAATTCACTGTTATTAATCTCTAAGATGGATAGGTATGTCGTTGGATTTTTAAAATGAGTCAATAATGAGTAAGGTCATCGGGTATGTATTTGGAATTTTTAAAATGAGTTAATAATGTGTGTTTAAATCTTTATTATATAGTAGTATTGCATTTTAAAACAATTTGCACAGTGTTAAATGAATTATTTTTTCAATGTAGGTATGATGGATAAATCTGGTTTATCAATAATTACAAGCATGCATGAAGTGTAGATCAATTTTTGTTGTAGTCTATTGATATTATAGGAGGATTTTTTAATGTCATATGTGTTTTGTTGGCTGGATTTAATCCCTTTGGCAGAATATGGGGAAAAATTGACGGTCCTGACTGGTTAAACCCTGGAGCAGTCAGGTAAGGTCCTGTGTCGGCCAGTGTCAAGGATGAGGTCGAGATCTGGAGAAAAAAAGAAACGTTGTTTTTCAGTTATTTGCCTCGCTTAATTACATATATAAAGATGGGTTAAATTCAAGCACTTAAACTCTTTTCCAACCATCCAAGATGAGAAGATTGAAGTTGTTATGGACTCAAAACAAAAGGGGGTGGCATGCTAGCCTGGTCATAATCCATATTTGAGCCTATCTGCCACGGGATTGGTTTTTTTTGGGTGAATATGTTTTTTAAGTCGAATTTGGAACTGTTGGAACTACATTTAGCATTCATATTTCGTGGAATTTTCGCCCACAAAATTGCACGCTTAACTTATTTATGAGTTTGAGGAATGGCAAGTCTGTCAATTATCATCGAAATCCAGTAATCCAATTCTTTGTCATTGAGTTTAAGTTTATTTAGATAAATTATTAATATACCTGGAAACTACCTTCTTAAATGCTGGAGCACTCTCAGTTTGTTATAAATAGAGGGCCTCCACAACTTCAATAATTCTCTTATTCCTTCTATTTGTTTTGTGTCTTTGTTTATTTATTTATTTTGTTGCATTTTAGCACAAGAGATTCAATAGATGCATGATTCTTTTATTCCTTCTATCGGTTGGTTTTGAATCTTTATTCATTTTCTGAGTTTGGTTGTCTATATGGAGGATAATCTTGATATCATCCTGTTGTATGTAGTCTGATTTCACATTTCTTTTGCATCCAGAGGTGGAAATCGATCTTGCGCAAACCTTTTACATTCTTTCCCTAACATCCATACTCATTTCTCATTGTATCTTTGCCTTGTGCACTCTGAGTAAGGGTTTCCAATGCTTGTTTGAAGGCAAGAGAATACAAAGATATCCATTGGTTGTTGTCAACATCCATTTGTGAAAGCTTTGGCGCACTAGAGTCTATGTTTTGGAGTGAGGATATGTGTTTAAGCTTGGATCCTTTACTTTGAAAGCTAAAGGAGAGACAAGCTTCATCATTTACTTTGAACCGCCATTCATTGTGATTGTTGGTCTGAAAGAGCTCGATTTTGGGTACAAATTTGTGGTCTTCGATCTTTGGCACATTGTTTGAAGGACAAGGGAGCCATGGAAAAAGCCCATCCTTCAACCTCAACAAGCGATGGCAAGAAGGTAAATCATACCCTTGGAAAAGAGCCTTTGAAAGTTGAACAGTGTTTGTTTGCATGCCCAAGTTTCTCCTCATTTTTGTACCCTTCAAAATGCATCTTTCTTTCTTGCTTTAGAAAAATCGACCCACAGTTGTAGTTTTTAATTTACTTTCATTTATGGGCGATACTGAAGTTGGAATTAATACTCATAAACCTAACAAATGACCCCCTCTCTTAACTGTGATTATGGGCTATGATCTCAGCGAAGCTATTGGGGTTTTGTCTCTTTGCAAACCGAGGAAAATAAAAATCTTTAATCCCTCCCTATTTGACTTCTCATTTAGTGAAATCATTTTTTTCTTCCCTTTTGACACTTTGAGATTTATAGTCTGGGCAATTATCATCAGAATGGGGTAATCCAATTGTATGTGACTCATTTCGATTTTAAGGCTTGGCACTGTTGAAAGCTTGTTCACATTTTTCATTCATCTAAAGCTGCAAATATTGTCCATAATTGTCTGTTATGGAATTCAAAGGTGTTTTGTAATGAGTGCTTTAACCAGTACTGGATTGCTAATCTTCTATTCGGATGAATAGAGTGATGCATTTTTTGTAATGTTTTCCAAAAAAAAAATTGAGTCAAGAAGTACCTGAAATTGAATTTTCTCCCATTTGTTGACAAGTCAGTTAATTGCATCGTTTGTTCAAACCTTCAAATCGAATCTCTGCACACATATTCATTGTTGAATCATTATTTTTCTACATTATCTAAAGTTCGAGGTGAACGTTTTTGAAAGTCTTAATACAAGTAAAAATTTACATCGTTTGGTGACATACTGGCCATCTTTCTTCATCTGTTTCTATCCCCGGTTTGACTACCGTCGTTCCTGAACAAAAATCTGTATCCAAACACATTGCTTGAGATGGCAATGTTCCTACTAAATGTGTCAAGGAATTTGGTGTGGCATGCATTATTGTTGTTGCAACCAACACTTTTGTCTTCCTTCGAATTCACAGAAGGAAGTTGGCTCCCTTTGAAAATCCAATTGATGAGTCACAGGAGGTGCTTGCAAACTTTCCAATAAACACATATGGTAATTTCATTTTTTGCTTCGATATTATTTTTAGTACAAAACTAAGATTGTTTCAGGTAATTTCATTTTTTTGCTTCAATATTATTTTTAGTACAAAACTAAGATTCTTTCGTTGTGAAAGGATAATCATTTATAGTAGTTTTTCCTAGTTGCAAACCTATAATCATTTCAAGTTTTTGAAGATTTGAATGTTACAATTTTAAGGGCAAACTAGAAACAAAAATATCCTTTAATATTTTATTTACTATTGTAGTTTTGGATCGGCAATATATTAAAAACTTATGATGTAAGCCAATAACATAAATAATATAATGGATCTCAACATTACCTTGAAAAAAAAAGAAGAATAGATCTGAACATTACCTTAGTAAAAACAAAGAACAAATTTACCTGATGAGCTTGTTGTTGTCCTCTTTTCGGTATGCTCAGAAAAAGCTTTAAGGATCATTGATCAAACCCTCAGGGGTAGATCTCATCATGATCTTGTGAACAGTTTTGCCAAGAAGAACTTAGGGAGATATCAGAAAAAACAACCAGCACACCAAACATCAAAAGCAAGGCTGAAGCAAGAGCACCATTGTCCAAAAAAGAAGCCACTAACAGCCTTGACAAAAAACTACAAAACAAAAACTGCTACAGTAATAACAACAGTTAGAGGGCTGCCCAACAAAACCTATTAAGGCCAGCAAACACAGGTCACCATAAAAGGAACAGAGGCAGCACTAGTAATAGGACAACAACAACAAATAGGTGTACCAGCAGTGAGACAATAGCAACAGTAGCAAGGAGACAACGACATCACAAAGTACAGGTGACAGTGCCAACAAAGAGACAACGGTAGGCTGGAAAAATACCCTTAGGGGTTAGCGACAGGAATAGATAGGAAGGATAAACCCTCGGTGGCAATCCCAAGCAAGTCGCACCACTTCTAATGACTAGAACAAGGGAGCCACAACACTTTACAGACAACCAAGGAGGGAGTTTCACCCTATACCAACAACAAGGAAGGGAGTTGCACCACATACCAGCAACCAAGGAGGGAGTCACACCACAATACCAGACTGAACAAGAAGGGGCCGCACCACACACCAACAAAACCTCAGACCAAGAAGGCCACACCTAAACTCAGCAAGAACAATCCAAGGAGATCGCAACAAATTTCAGACCAAGATATTTGAAGGAAGATGAATGAATAATGAGTGAGAGAGTGAGGGTAGAGGTCTCTTATTTATAGTTTGGGTGGGTTGGTTAGGGTTTACAAATTAGCCCTAATTTTAGGGTTAAATTAAAACCCAACAAATTAAACAAATTAAACAATTAATATTTTAATCATAAAATATTAATTAGAAAGTCAACAAGTCAAGGTGGCTAGCAAAGACCCAAACCACATAAACAAAAGGGAGGATGTGGCTCAAACAAAGATAAAGGGGGGGTTCTTCTTTAATGGTAGAATGTCCACAAAGGTCTCATGATATAACTTATAAGATTTTATCATCCCAGCATAAGAGGAATGTCAATGATGTGATCAATGTCCTTCTTCTTAACTGCTCCTAGGTCTCATGGACCATCCCGTGAGAGAAGAAGATCACACATCATCTCGGCTTGGCACTTAACCAAGAACTTCCTGGTCCCAGACAAGGATACCCCAAAGCATGTATGGGGGCCCTGGATCACCACTAAGGTCTTATCCAACAAGGTACACAACCAAGGATCAATCCAAGCACCAAGCAAGGATTCCCTGGACCGCATCCAGGGGCCCTAAAACACATATAGGGACTTATATCATCAAACTTCTTGGTCCTTAACCAAGAACCCCAACAATACACTGGGGGCCCTCACTAGGGTCTTTTGTCGTGACTTTAACTGCTTGGTCCCAGACCAAGAACCCCAAGAGTGTACTAGGGGCCCTAGATCTCAGCTAGGGTCTTTGTCATCCTCCCGAAGAATGGCTCTTGCAACTGCTTAATTTTTAACACTCCCTCTCAGCAAGAGAGGCATTCTCAGCAACACCAAGCTTGTCTCGAAAGTACACAAACTTTGTCAACGATAGAGGCTTGGTCAAAATATCTGCAGTTTGTTCCGTCGTCAAAACATACTGAATACTGAGAATGTTCTTCTGCACCATGTCTCGCACATAGTGATATCTCATCTCAATGTGTTTCAATCTGTCATGAAACACATGATTCTCGAAGATCTTTATACATCTCTTGTTATCACAATTAATTACTATGGGTTCCATCTCAGCACTGAACAAATCTGAGAGTAGCTTTCTGAGCCACACTGCTTCTCTACTGGCAACACTTGCAGCAATGTATTCTGCCTCTGCAGTGCTTTGGGCTATGGAGCCCTGCTTCCTGCTGGACCAAGAGATCATAGCTAAACCCAAACTGAAACAATATTCGGAAGTACTCTTTCGGTCCACTATACTGCCCATCCAATATGAATCTGTATAGCCGTGAAGAATTACACCTCCACTGGAAGTGTATCTGAGCCCATAGGATATAGTACCTTTGACATATCTGAGAATATGATTAGCAACAACCATATGAATGTGTTTCGGTTCACACATGAACTGGCTGAGGGCATTCACTGCGTAACAAATGTTTAGTCTGGTGTGTACTAGATACATCAAGGACCCAATAATCTAACGATATGCGGTAGGGTCTTCTGGATTTGAACTTGTAGCTTGATCATGTAACTTCTTCAAGTTAGAAATCATAGGTGTGGTCATGGACTTACAATCTAGCATCCCAAATCTGTGAAGCAGATCAACTGCATACCTGCTTTGTGAGAGAAAGATCTCACCAGGTTTCTTCCACACCTCTAAGCCAAGAAAGTAAGGCATAAGACCCAAGTCCTTCATTTCAAATTCTGTTGATAACTCCCTCTTGGTCTAAGCTATTAGATGTTCCTCTCCAGTAAGGAACAAATCATCCAGATATAAAACCAAGATAACATTATGATTCTTCACGATCTTTATATAAATATTATGATCTTCTATACTCTTGGAGAACCCAAGACTCTGAAGAAAGTTGTCAATTCTTCCATACCAAGCTCTCAGAGCTTGTTTCAATCCACACAAGGATTTCTTGAGTTTGCAGACATGGGATTCTTTCCCATCGATCATGAAACCCTCAGGTTGCTCAATATAAACCTCTTGCTCAACTTCACCATTAAGAAAGGCAGTCTTAACATCCATTTGGTGAAGTTTCCAATTAAAAAATGAAGCAAGAGAGATGATGATTCCGATATAGGTATACTTGGCAACAAGAGCAAAGATCTCGTCATAATCAATTCCTTCTTTCGGAGAGAAGCCATGAGCCACAAATCTAGGTTTGAATTTTTCAACACTGCCATTTGCGACATGATTTATTTTGTAAATCCATTTAGAGGTTACTAATGATTTTCCTTGAGGTCTTGGGACCACTTCCCATACATCATTCTTCAATATTGACTCGTATTCTTCTATCATGGCATCTTTCCACACTTTATGTTTGGCAACCTCATCAAAAGTGGAAGGTTCTGAGTCAATCACAAGATTCAACTGAGCTATCAAACCTAAGTATTTATCTGGTTTCTTGCTTTCTCTGAAGGTACCTTTAGGTGCTACATGCTTTTATGCTTCTTTTAAAATTTCATGGCACCATGTTGGCTTCCTTTTGACAGGAGTTTTCTCTAGGGAAAAACTCAACAAAATCCCTTATGGGATCCACTGAAGGCTCTATGGCCTTCTCCCTCTACTCATCTGAAAGTGGTGAATCTGAAGGTTCTGGAGATGGAGCTTCTTGCTCCTCTGTATCACATGGAAGTTCTCTGGAATGACGAAAGGAGGATTCCTCATGGAATGTCACATCTCTACTAACCTATATGTACTTTTCCCCTGGTACATAGATTCAATATGCTTTTGAGGTCTCATTGTACCCCACAAAAGTGCCTTTCTTTCTAGAGGGCTCTAACTTAGTCCTCTTTTCTTTTGGTACATGAATGTAGACAGGACTACCAAAAATTCTCAAATGGTAAACTGAAGGCTTCTTACCGGTGAAGACTTCTTTTGGAGTTTTCTCTTCCAGGGATTTATGAGGACACCTACTCTGAATATAGACTGCAATGCTTGCAGCTTCGGCCCAAAGAGACAACGGAAGATTATGATCATACATCATGGCTCTGGCTGCTTCACAAATTGTCTTGTTCTTTCTTTCTGCAACCCCATTCTGCTTAGGATTATAAGGCACAATCAGCTCCCTCTTAATCCCAGAAGCCTGACAAATATCATCATACTTGTGGAAGTCAAACTCTTTTCCATTGTCTGTTATGAAAATACGGATATGTCTACTTATCTGATTCTCAACAAGATTCTTAAAATCATGAAATTTACTGAAAGGTTCATCTTTAATTTTCAGAAAATAAATCCAAGTTTTACGAGAACAATCGTCAATAAAAATGATATAATAAATACAACCATTTATGGATGGAGTAGTCATAGGTCCACAAAGATCAGAATGAATAAGATCTAATATACCATTAGTTTTTCTATTACTGTGAGGGTAAGCTTTCTTTGTATTTTTACCAAGAGCACGGCCTTTACAAATACTATCATGCTCAAAAGAAAAAACTGGCATACATGTTACCATCTTTTGCAAACCTAGGAGAGCATTATAGTTGAGATGTCCAAACCTTATGTGCCATAGTTCACAGGGGTTGATCATCTCATGAGCTAATGCTTGAATAACTTTGACTAGTGACTTTGTAAAGTCCACCTTCTTGAGTTGTGATTGTCATGGTTGAGCTCATACTTCCATTTGAGGGCTACGCAAGAGTATTTCCTTTGGAGAAGGCTACCGAGTACCCTTTACTTTCTAGAACTGCAATTGAGATAAGGTTTTTCTTTAATCCAGGAACATAAAGAATTTCTTCAATATGAAATACATTACTTGACTAAAGCTGAAAGGATGTTGATCAAAATCCTTTGATGGCATAGGTGACATCATCACCCAATGCTACCTTCACATTGAACTTCTTATCTCGATAGTTCACAAGGTTCTGTTTGAAGCCTATCATGTGCTTGGAGGCCCCGCTATCCACTAACCAAACTTCTTCTGATTTAGTGACAGTATCAGAGAGAGCTAAAACAAGATAACTATCTATGTGTTGTTCTTGTTCTTTAATAACATCTTTGATTCTCCTTCTTTGAGGCTCTTCGTCGTCAGTTGCAACTGAAGCAAGGAACCTTGTTTTCCTTTTCTGTTGTGAAGGAGGGTTCCTACAATATTTTGCATAATGATCTAGCCTTTTACAGTTAAAGCATCTTACTTTAGACAAATGAGAGTGAAAGTGAGAGTGCTTACCTTGGGGTTTCTTAACTTTTCCTTTTTGTTGAGGAAACGTCTTCCATTTCTTGGCTTTGATTGAAAGAGCATGGTCTTTCATCGTTGAGGGTTCATTTCTGCTTTTAATTCTACCCTCTTCTTCCAAGCAATCATGCCATAATCTCTCGAATTTGGGTTGAACTTCTCTTCCATTGACTGATGAGAGAAATGTCTCCCATGAGTCAGGAATACCATCTACTGTTGTTTGTACAAGGTCATCATCATCCACCGCAACTCCAATTGCTGCAATATGATCTCTTGTTTGGGAAATTTTGGAAAAGAAGGCAGATATAGTTTCATCATTTCCCATCTTTAATGTACGTGGTTGTTTCTTCAAAATCCTCTTCTGAGTTGGGCCCCTCTTTTCATATAGATTTGCTAGGGCATCAAAGCATTCCTTAGTTGTCCTTAGATGAGCAATAAGAGGCATCATGTTGTCTTTAACTGAGTCAAAAATGACCCTCTTGGCTTTGGCCTGCCTCTTCTTATAGGTTGCTCTTCCTGCATTTGAAGTAGGTTCTTCCATCACCCTCGTAACCAGCTCATCCAAGTCACCTTCTTTTAGGATATTAAAAACCCTAGCCCTCCAGGCATTGAAGTTTGAAGCCCCTTCAAGCCTATCTTCTGCTTTGATTGAAAATGAAGCCATAATGAAAACAAGATCTGATATCAAACAAGCTTATTGTTGATTTGCAAAACAAACCCTTAGGTGTGGATCTACACAGGCTCAATAGTCTGCCACAATTGAGCTATTTTCACGCCCTAAGCTCTGATACCATGTTAGAATTTTAAGGGCAAACTAGAAACATAAATATCCTTTAATATTCTATTTACCACTGTAGTTTTGGATCAACAATATATTAAAAAATTCTAATGTAAACCAATAATAGAAATATTACAATGGATCTCAACATTACCTTAGAAAATGCAAAGAATGGATCTGAACATTACCTTAGCAAAAACAAAGAACAGATCTGAACATTACCTTAGCAAAAACAAAGAACAGATTTACTCGATGAGCTTGTTGTTGTCCTCTTTTTTGTATGCTCGGAAAAAGCTTTAAGGATCATTGATCAAACCCTCAGGGGTAGATCTCATCATGATCTTGTGAATAGTTTTTCCAAGAAGAACTTACAGAGATATAAAAAAAAACAACCAGCATACCAAACATCAAAAGCAAGGCTGAAGCAAGGGCACCACTGTCCAAAAAGGAAGCCACTAACAACCATGACAAAAAACTACCCAAAACAAAAAATGTTATAGTAATAACAACAGTTAAAGGGATGCCCAACAAAACCTATTAAGGCCAACAAACACAGGTCACCATAAAAGGAACAGAGGCAGCACTAGTAATAGGACAACAACAACAAATAGGTGTACCAACAGTGAGACAGTAGCAACAGTAGCAAGGAGACAACGACAACACAAAGTATAGGTGATAGTACCAGCAAAGAGACAATGGTAGGCTGGAAAAATACCCTTAGGGGTTGGCGACAACAATTGATAGGAAGGATAAACCCTCACTGGCAATCCCAAGCATGACCCACCACTTCCAATGACTAGAACAAGGGAGCTGCAACACTATACAGGCAACCAAGGAGGGAGTTGCACCCTATACCATCAACAAAGGAGGGAGTCATACCACATACCAGCAGCCAAGGAGGGAGCCGCACCACAATACCAGACTGAACAAGAAGGGGTTGCACCACACACCAGCAAAACCTCAGACCAAGAAGGCCACACCTAAACTCAACAAGAACAATCCAAGGAGATCGCAACAAATTTCAGACCAAGAGATTTGAAGAAAGAGGAATGAATAATGAGTGAGAGAGTGAGGGGAGAGGTCTCTTATTTATAGTTTAGGTGGCTTGGTTAGGGTTTACAAATTAGCCCCAATTTTAGGGTTAAATTAAAACCCAACAAATTAAACAAATTAAATAATTAATATTTTAATCATAAAATATTAATTAGAAAGTCAACAAGTCAAGGTGGCTAGCAAAGACCCAAACCACATAAACAAAAGGGAGGACATGGCTCAAACAAAGATAAAGCGGGGGGTGGGGGGAGGGTTCTTCTTTAATGGAAGAATCTCCGCAAAGGTCTCGTGATATAACTTATAATATTTTATCATCCCAACATAAGAGGAAGGTCAATGATGTGATCATGTCCTTCTTCTTAACTGCTCCTAGGTCTCATGGACCATCCCGGGAGAGAAGAAGATCACACATCATCTTGGCTTGGTACTTAACCAAGAACTGCCTGGTCTCAGACCAGGATACCCCAGAACATGTCTCGGGGCCCTAGATCACCACTAGGGTCTTATCCACCAAGGTACACAACCAAGGATCAATCCAAGCACCGAGAAAGGATTCCTTGGACCACATCCAGGGGCCCTAGAACACATCTAGGGACTTATATCATCAAACTGCTTGGTCCTTGACCAAGAACCCCAACAATACATTGGGGGCCCTCACTAGGGTCTTTTTCCATGGCTCTAACTGCTTGGACCCAGACCAAGAACCCCAGGAGTGTACTGGGGGCCCTAGATCTTAGCTAGGGTCTTTGCCATCCTCTCGGAGAATGGCTCTTGTAGCTGCTTAATTTTAACATTGAACAATTTATTTTTATGCCAAAATACTCTTCCCACATTTAAATTTTTTTACCATGACAGTGGATGACGAAGGCTTTTTCTTTTCCATTTCAACTGCTTGTACACTTCTAGAAGAAAACGCATGTCTCAACTTTGCGGCCGAGCATGGTGATTATCCGAAGGAGATAAAAACAGAGCCCAAGGTGATAACTAATCGATTTTTTCTGAATCACAAATTGGTTTGAAAGTTAGAAGTAGTGAGCCATTGGGCGAAGACACAGAAAGTAAAGGCCGAAATGGTGGCCAAAACTTAATGCATCAACACTATGTACAAAAAATCTATCAGAACACCATCAAATCAAGGAAGGTGGAATATATAATAAGGATTTGTATGAAATGCCATTGGAGGAGTGGGGACTTCTAAATTACGAGCAAATGGCAGAAAAAGAATAGTGGTATGGAGAACAAGTTTCTAGATTTCCTTCTGTAGCAGGTCATGGCAAACCAGAGGTAGTAGCAGCCACAACAGTTCCTTTGATTCAATTGTATATGTTTGACTATACTTTTGAACAATATATGATGTTTTAAGATGTATTCAATTTGATATTTAATTATACACGAAAACATTTGTATTTGTTTTTGGTTTTAGTATAGGGTTTATATCTATTTTATAGAGAAATGAGACCAAGAGATCATAACAACTAGAACAACTATTTAGCGACTTCAAGTTGTTAATTGTGTCTTTAATCAAGCCACGTGTTCCATATATCCCATTAACTTATCCATTTTAAAACTTACTTGTCTGGCAGGGACTAAGTTGCCATGCAACACTTGTTGCTGATAATAACCATTTGTTATACAACTCAATTAAACATTATACATACCCTGTCCGACAATCGTTTTTACTCGTTCTTTCCATTATGGTATGATGTACCAATATAATTTTCAGTTTTAAGTTTCTTTAATAAATTCCAAAACCATTTTCTTACAAGTAAATTTCTAACAAAATTTTAATCGAGCGCTTGGATTTGATTACTTTGTATTTTAAAAATTATTTATGATTGTTTAAGATTTGAATCAAAAGCTCAAATTCGATTACTTTGTATTTTAAGAATTATTTATGATTGATTTATTGGTTTAGTTGTTTAATAATATTATTATTAATAAAGGAGTTTACTTTTAAAATTTAAAATATCATAAACATTTGATGGGTTATTGTTTTATTTCATGAAACATATAATTAAAAATTGATGGAGATTCCAATTATACTGATTGTTTTGATTCATTTGAAAGATTTAAAAAGACTTATACTAATTACTTTAATTCATTTCAATTGCTTTGATTCATTTGAAAGATTCAAAAAAACTTATACTAATTGCTTTGATTCATTTGAAAGATTTTAAAAGATTGCTTTGATTCATTTGAAATATTCAAAAAGACTTATTTTTTTTTGTTTCCAATCTTTAATTTCTGCTTTATATTTGATTCATTTGAAAGATTTTAAAAGATTGCTTTGATTCATTTGAAATATTAAAAAAGACTTATCTTTTTTTGTTTCCGGTCTTTAATTTCTGCTTTATATTTTTTAGAGAGCCATTTGGCATTGAAGTTATAAAGGATTTGACTCTGGAGTCATAATTATGTGTAAATATGCATTATCAATTTGAGGAAATGGGTTAAGATTCTTTACGAAAACTATATGCTCGAGAGCTTTAGAAGTCTACATTGAACTAGGCTCACCCATAACAGTTCTCACTGTTTTCATTTTCCAAGTCTTTTCACCTAGTAGGTTAGATATTATTCCATCTATTAGCTTGAGAAGGCTTTGTTTCGAACAAGAAGTCACCACATGCTTATGCTTAAAATAATGCCTCCAATAAAACACTATATGTTCATATTCAAGGAGTTGTATATCGTTGTGGTTCTCACACTCTATGATATTTTGATTAGGAGGCCTTTGCTCAATATGCATAAATATAGATTTGGGAATATGTCGAGGATGTCATTATTTTGTTATCTTTTCCCATGGCGATAAACTTGTCCAAAGTTTTTTCAATAGTGGACCGAAGTATTCCAACCCTTGTATATTAGGTAATCTCATCAAAATTGGGATTTATGATAATGTGTCCAAATGTGAGTTGAAAGGAGAGAACTATGATTCCATAAAAAGCCATACCTTATCCATGACCCAGGGGTGTTCACTCATAACTTGTGCATGGTTTCACTTTTTTATAAACTATAATTAAAAAACCTTTAGGAAACAGATGAATATCTTTGTCATAAAAAAAGAATCATAAGTATTCATGAATACCTAATAAATACTATTTATTGATAACTATAAGCCATTGAACCTATGAAAAAACATTACTCTTCCTAAACGAAGTTTAAAAAAAAAAAAAATACTTTTACAAACAAATGAATCAAAACCAACATCGTTAAGAAAGAACTCCAATAATTCACTAACAACTTGCAAATGTTAGATAGTTATAAGGCATTGAACCTATGGTTCAACATTAACAATAATTTTTCTTGTAAAGACTTA
>ML777211.1:683399-707477 GCA_009831015.1 Picea engelmannii | reverse complement strand
ACAAATGTGCCACTATCCATGGCCACATTCATACCCAATGCACTCTTGCATTGTTATTCAAGTTCATCACACTTTATGACCGGTTCTTGGCCATGGGGTGTTGGAATTTAACCAACCTTTTCCTCATATGGTTTATTCATTTTTCTTTCATTCTTACAGCAGGACCATACTGCCTGCTATAGGTCGATCAAAATCCCAAATCAGTACACATGAGCTCAAAAGTTTCACATGAATGCCTTTACGCATTCCTTGATTGTCCATGCATTCATGACATATCAGTTCATGAATTCTTCCAAGGGTTTCAAACAATGTTTACTACCAGAGGTTCATACCTCCATCATTCAGGTTCTCCTTCCTAAGTCATACCTTACTTGGGTATCCAAGGCATACCACTGCCTTTCAAAATTCATGCATAACACTAAGACAATAAAATATTTCAGAAGGGGTTCCTACCAAATCCCTTCATACCTTGTGCCACATATGCACGAATATCTTTATATCGGTTCTTGGTTGCTAGCACTCTCTCTCTGATATTATCCCATCGGTGGTGCTCCATGGGGACTTTTAAAGTCTCTTCAATAATCGTTCCACAAGAACCTTCTCATAGTCATCCTTTAATTGAGGTTGCTCATTATTGGAAACTATCTTTCTCGACAGTTCCAATCTTATTTCTTTCTACACATGACATACACCATAAGCACATTAGTCGTTATGTAAATTAAAATGCAATTACCATAGCATTAAATTAATAAAATATTTTTAGACATGTCTCGACATATATGTATGTACTTCATCACACTGTCCTTAATGTTTTCATCAGTGCAACACAACAGTTCTCAATCATTTTCACAACATTATGACCATCATTACTATGGTGTCAAAACATTTTCGTTCATCAATTTACTAGCTTTCTCATCCCATAGAAAACATAATGTATAGCAAGGAAAGGATTGAGGGCTCTCCCCTTCTTCAAATTATTTCTACATCGCCTGGGGCTTTTCAGCCCAGTCGAGTTATCTCTAAGGTCTCCCCGCCTTTCCTTAATCACAACTTCAACCAAGCCTTATTAGTTAAACGTACTCGTTTATTCTTTTAATCATACTCAGGGGGTTTACTTGCCTCTTACCAACTATACCGGTTTCCACAACTACTCTTTTTTCTGAGCAGCCTTGGTTAGGCCTCACCCTAACCCTTTTTGGGATACTGCAACATGCTTTAATACCAACTCTTTTCTCATAATGAATCATGAACATGTGCATCCTACACACTCCCATTCGGTTATCAGAATGGTCAATATTCAGTTGTTAGTCTTTTATTAATTACATGATTCTTTCAAAATGTAATCCAAGATTTTTATATATGGACAGGCCTTGCAACCCATTGTCCAACCTTAAAAAATTATTAGGGTTGTGACTCTGTTCTTTTGACAAAGTCCTTACACAGTTCCTCCACCGGGAACTCCTTCGGCATGCAACTTCCTTGTTGCATATTCATCACTATTTGTGATGGCCTCAACCTTGAGTTAGCTTTAGCTTTTTACTAAATATTCCCCTTAAGGAATATAAGCATGCATCTTTACTGTTAAGATCAGTCAATTCAGATTCATTCACAATCCTTCTCATGTGATGCTCGAAGGTGTAATCATTTGTCTCTTGCTATGACAAGAGAGCATCTTTGCTCATTTACCCTTTCATCTAATTATATTGGTACTTCCTGAGGAAATGGAATACATTCCGCTCAGGCTATTATTTGGAACAAAACTTTCATGACTCCTCAGAATGGAGTCAGCTATGCCTCCATAGTATTCATTTAATCTAGTCAAGAGCAATACTTGCTTCATGTTTCACTCATCAGGGCAATCATATTGGGCCTCTAGTATACTTATATTCTTACACCATACTTGTGCATTACTTGCACGTTTCATATCATTCATACCTTACCAGTATTAACCTCATGCTTCCTATCATGAAGCTTCACACTGCATTCAACTCATGTGTATTCATCATACTAGCTCACGTCTTCTCCTCACGCGACCACCGACGGTGACCACGATCTGAACAAAAAGGTGCTTCGCGTTTCACGATTTCGGGATTCATGTTGCAAGGAACTCTGGTTCTTCGATCCTCGAAATATGAAAACTCGAAAGACTAAATCTAAGGTTTTCTCGGCTCTTTTATTCACATGACCCTTCACTCGGAACCTAGGGTCAACTCCCAGACACGCGTTGGGATCCCGTGTTTCGGCGAATCCACGGACAACACTCCACCGTTTCCCAAAACTTCTGATCCATGAGGGTCCGACAACCTGGATCCCACGGTCCAGGTCTCTCTGGCAATCAACGGTCTTGATCAAATCTCGACTTTCCACCTTTTGGGATTCTGGCAGAGTCTTCACCCCTTAACTCCCGATTTCGAATCCCTGAAACGTGTATGCGTCAGATCAACGATCCATTGCCTATCTCGATCCAACGACTCAGGTTGGATGTTGGGATTACGTGACATGTGAGTCCTCGAAACTCTGCATGTTGACTTCTAAATCTCCGACTGCCGAAGATCCAATTACACCGGATCTACGGTTCAGGTCATCCGCTAACCAACGGCCTTGATTGAATCGGTGATTTACCTGGCGCGACTTTGGTGGGTCTACGCTTCTATTTTCCCAATAGATGAAACCTCGAAGCTCTAGATCAACGACTCTCGTTGATTCCAATCTAACGAATACTATTCCTCCTGAGCTTGTGAGTGATGAGAAGTTATCATCCTTATCTTTTCCGTTGATCTACTAGATCTAATGGTTCATGGAATTTCGATATTCCTCCCTCCGAGAATTCCACTGTCCGTTCAGATTTTCAATAACTTCCAGCCACGAACTTGGCATCAAATCTTCTGGAATCATCCTTTGTGTTCAACCTCCGGAGCTTTCAAACTTTAACACAAGCTTGTTTCTATATGCACTACCTGTGCTCTATATGCACACTCAGCATACGAAATTTCCCGCTATCTCTTCTGAGCTTTTAAGTTACTTACAGGACTAATCTCATAGTCATAACTGATACGGATGTTACCCTCTCCTTATGGAAACAACCAACAAGGGTCACTCTTGGGAATTAGCAACAGTCCCAAAGGACTCCTCTTAATCTTGTTGTCGATCCTAACCATTATAGGTCAGGTAATCTGACCCTACATATTTTCATCAGTCCTCTCAACCGTGAGGAGTTATAGGCTCAGAGTTTAGTCTTTTAATAATGCAGTAATTTATAACTTTCTAAGGACCCTACCAGCCCTTACCAGATTTCCCAAATCATGAAGGAGTTCTTCATTTGGATCTTAATTCTTACCTAACTAGCCATCTCAATTGCAAGAGACTCTACCTGCTTTAGTAGGTAGCCATCGCCACACTATAACAGAACAACTCAGTTCCTGTCCCTTGTCTGGCTCGTGCAACTTCATAGCACAATTTATTCCACCTCTGTTATTCACACTCATGTCTTATCAATAATACTGATCAGTGCATTCCTACTCCTATAAGAGTAGTTATCATCTTAACAGAGGGGTTAAAGAAATCCCCAATTTACAGTTTCATTCTGCGGTCCTTCTTCTTAAAGAGAAAATGTAGATAACAATATTTCCTTACGCGGCTCGTACATGAGCCTAAGCAGGCCAAGTGTTGTAACCATGCTCTGATACCAATTTGTCACACACCCTCTGTGGCATAATAAGTTTTTCACTTCTTCTCGAGGGATAGAATCCCTGAAATCCTTTGGGGGCCTAGCGCATGCTAGTTCTTCCCTTGTCCACCTCCATGTGATCTTGGTTATGACCACAGGCCAAACAAACTAGGTGCCTTTTCGCATTTCGCGACTTCACGATACAAGCGAGTCAAGTCTTTTGACTCTGCAAACCCTGAAGCCTGAAATCTTATCTTCGAGGAGATCGACGGTTGTGAGTCTCCCCATGATCCGACGATCCTGGTCGTATCAGGATTTCGGTAACCGGCCTTCTATTCGTGATTCGTTGGGGAGCTTCGTGCCTCTCCCTTGGGATCTTTTGCCATCGTTTGGTGTCTCCCTCTCTTACTGCCTCCGTGTGTATAATTTCCACCTTCCTTCTGTCAGAAGGAAGCTCGGGTCCGTCTAGTCTGTCAGACCCTGTGGTACTTTAGGATGACTTCCTGCAGCTAGACCATGCTCCCATTCATGGGGGTGGTTGGTAGTTCAACCACCGGTCCTTGCCTCATTAACTGATTTCTCTCCCCTAGTGATATCATGGCCAGTACTTTCAAGGCTTCACCCCCACAGTCAGTTATTGGCAACTGAAACAATAATACATTTACATTTTCCTCATGCTAATGCATGGTAATTCCTATTTTATGATTAATTACAAATTGGGGGAAATAAGGTGTTACATAAGCACCTGTCTGGCAACGAGCGGCTAAGGTTGTTCGAGGAAATGATCATGGTCATCAGATTCAAAGTAGATCCGACCTTCGATCTAGATGGGTCATTTCACAGGATTGAGTATCGGGATATTTGAAATCAAGGGGAGTGAAGACTCCCGAAATGCGAAATCTCAAAATTTCATATGGGATATGTGTAAGGTCATGGCCCGAGGTCGTATGGAGCGATGTAAAGGAGTTGCGCCAAAGGCTAAAAGTTCCTGTATTGTTCTCAGCAGGGGATCTGTGTGGTCTCAAGGCGCCGAGATCGATTGGAGGAAGTCATGGGCACCGTCTGGAGCATTCATAAGTGTCAGGCCTCTTCCCGATCCCGATGAAAGTAGTTAATGAAAATGGGGAAGGTGGTTGAAACCTTATTTCACCCCATAAATGGAAAGCATGGAAAGATGGCCGTGTAGGCAGGCTCTTAACCGAAAGTTCCCCTGTCAACAGATTCTCTTGCAAAGCCCATACCGATCTGATCTTGCGTCTGACAGAAGAATGCAAGTGCAGCCTGACAAAAGAAGATGCAAACGTCGAGCCTTGAATGCAATGACCAGAGCACGCCTCTGGTGGGAGGGAGTTGTTCTAAGTATAAATAGTTAGTTTTGATATTTTGTTAGGGTCGATGGTAGAGCAAGGTTCCTGATTGTAAAGTTTTAGTAAAGCCTCTGGTTATCTGGTTATGTATATGTATTTGAGACTTCTTGTTTAATGTAAGTCAACTTCATTTCGTCTCTCTGTAACAACTGTGTTAGAGCACTTGAGCATGGATGATCTAGTCGAGGGTAGTTATGATTTTGTGATGTAGGTTTGATCACAGTGACATCACGACCAGTTTTAATGAGTCCTTCGTGTTGTCTTTTACTCTCAACACTGAATGACTTGGGCATGGATGATCCAGTCGGGTTGTTGTTATTGAACTATGATGTATGTTTGATTTCAGTTCAGTTCCTTGAAACTCTGAACCAAGAGGATATTGTCTTTTGAGTTTTCCTCCTTAGGGTGCTGGAAGACCAGATGTCCATAACAAACCTTTTCACTTTCCTCAAGTTCTTCCCCCTACTCACCCTTATTACAACTTACTGACTGAAGTTAGATCGAGACCTCATTTGCCTATGCATACCAGCCCATTTTTCTGAGTTAAAGCGATATAATCCTGAGTCTGCATCCATTAGATGCCCCTTAAAATTTATTCAGTGTGACATACAAACTGATGGGTACTGGGCTTACCTCTGCAGTAATCCAGAGGTGACTTATGGTGCTAACATTTCTGGCGCCGTTGTCAGGGACGAATTGAAGATTTTCCTTGGGATTAAACGACAAAGCTTATTGGTTCCGAAGGTGCATCAGAACTTAGTACATCAAAGATTATAACTGTGCACCCAACGACTCCACTGTGGCGACTCCATTGTTTCAACTGTGGCTTCTAGAGGCAGACACATGAGGTCCACTCCACAACTGCCTTTAGCAACACCGGAAGCTGACCCAAAGAAAATTATCAGAAAAGGAAAGGCCCTTCGAGAAGGCACTTCTACTGCTGAACTAGGTATTTCTGCTAATTATTACTATCCTCCTACAGAAACTCCAATATCTGCTTCACATTCTCCTGTTATACCAGCTGTTGGAGTTTCCTGAATTTTAAAGTTTGGGAGTGTTCCTATTGATTTATCCTCTCCTGGTTTGGGATTGGAGGGAGAAAGTATTGTCACTCCTATTTCCCCCGAAGTTGTACCATGGTTTATACCCAACACCTCAGAAGATTTTTCCACTCTAGGCTTTACCACTCCTCCTCTTGTTAGAGTTACTGATTTTGAAGAAAGGGAAACCTTTGTTCCCTCTATCCCTATAGCCTTTTTTTGAATCCTCTACTGTTTCCTTTTCCTCCCGGAAGATCAGTTCTAGTCACCCCTGTTCGAACCCCTTCCCCTTATATTTCTCCTCCACCTATCATCCCTATGGCAGGTGCCAGTCCCCCTAGAAACATAATGGATTCCATAGTGGCTGCTAGATATGCCCCTCTAGTCCTACCTCAGCCAATGAATGCTCTCCATGTTGGAGATTACCTAAAGTCCATGCCCAAGTTCACCTGAGAAGAAGACATAATTGCTGAAGAACACCTTGCTGCCTTCTACAGTTATGCAGACAATTTGAACATCGAAAACGAGGATGTGTGGATGAGAGTCTTTGTCCAGAGCCTTGATGGTGAGATTAGGAAATGGTTTAGGGGATTGACCCTTGGATCCATTGCTGGGATTGAGGCTTTAGACGATGTTTTCTTGAGGCAGTGGGGGGATAAAAAGGACTTCATGTATTATATCATAGAGTTCGAGTCCCTAAAGAGAAAAGAGGGAGAATTTGTCTCTGACTTCTCCAAAAGATTCAACAAAATGTACAATAAGATCCCTATTGAGATAAAGCCTACAGAAGCCTCTGCCAAAATTACTTATGCTAGTGCTTTTGACCCTGATTTCTACCTCCTATTAAGAGAAAGAAGAGCTACTTCATAGGCTCATATGCAAGATGCAGCCCTGGAAGCAGAATCCAATGTGTTAGTAGTTGACAGACTTAGGAATAAAGCTAATAGAGACTGAGGAAGCGACATATATGAAGCCTCAACCTCTGATTCCTCTGCTTCCCACCCTCAAGTAGATGAATTGGCCAAGCTGGTAAAATCTCTTTCTGCAGAGTTGGAAAAGATGAAATTTGAGGGTAAGCAAAGTTATAAAAGTGCCCAAAATGCTGACAACATAGGCAGCTTTCGAAGACCAAACAATACCACTCAGATACTTCCGAGAGAACCCAGAAGCAGAGATAGGGAAGATCAGAAAATCCAGACTCCTCTTCAAAATAACCTGGTTGCTGATGAGGAAAGGGAGGAAGAAGAGCTTGATCCTGTAATCCATTGTCTCGGAAACACCTCCCCATTTCCCCATTTGACTCAATCTGCATACAAGGAATCCCTCATGGACGACCAAATAAATGAGCTGAGTAAAGGGGAGAAGACCAATAGCAATCCCAACAAATACAACCTCAGATCCAAAAAGAAGGAGGTGAAGTCTGACATCCCTGATCAACCTTCCAAAGAAGAGAAGCCTACTAAAGATGCAACAAATAGCAACAAAGAAAAGAAAGCTCAGAACCCCTCACCAATAGCCAAATGTCTTGTCCCAGAAGTGAAATAAATTCTGAAGCCCCCCTCCTACTTTAACTTTGAGCATGAAATTCAAAAGATCAGAATCCCTGTACCCTTCTCAGAGCTAGTCAAGCACAAATATTTTAAAATATCCCTCTCTAAGCTGTTGCAGTTTGAGCCATCTCCTCATCCCACAGACTCAGTAAACTTCCATGACGAAAAGCCAACAATCATATTAGGTCCTATGGTAGAAGATAGAGTTGATTCATCCCCTCCCTTCTATACATCTCTGAACATACATGACAAGGTGTTGCATAATTTTTTGATGGACTCAGGGGCATCTCATAATCTCATGCCCAAAACTGTCATGGACGAACATGGATTAGAAATCACAAAAGATTACCATGATTTGTATTCTTTTTATTCGAGGACAGTGCAACGTCTTGGGGTCATCAAAGATTTGGTCGTGACCTTGTTTCAGCTGCCCATGGAAAGTGTGGTCATGGATATTGTGGTAGTCGATGTTCCCCCCAATTTTGGCATGCTATTGTCAATATCTTGGATAAAGAGGCTTGGGGGAACCTTGCAGATGGACCTCACATATGCTACCATTCTTGTGTTTGGGGGGGAACATAGAAGAATGTATAGAGAAGCTCAGTTGGCCTACATTATCAGTGATGAAGCATACCCCACCAATCATCCTATTTTTTCCCTTGATACTGATTTGGGATCCAACTTGCTGCAGCTCACTAATGCTCCTGAGCCTCCTCTTGAGATCAGGAAGTCCCTTACTCTCTATGGAGGTTCTCCTCTAACTACCTCTGTTTGGAAAATATTTTTTGATGGAGCCTCTTCCAGAGAAGGTGTTGGTGCTGGAGTGGTTTTTGTTTCACCTATTCAAGAAATTATATCTCTATCATACAAGTTAGAATTTGAAGCTACCAATAATGTGGCAGAATATGAAGATCTTGTTTTGGGTTTGAGGACTGCAAAGGACATGGGGATTGAAGAGCTATCAGTGTTTGGGGATGCTGAGTTGATTGTCCAACAGATTAGAAATATTTATCAAACCAAGCACCCTCGGCTCATAAGTTATAGGAATGAAGTATGGGACCTCATTGACAGTTTTTTCCTAGCTTTCAACATTTCATTTATTCCAAGAGAAGAAAATGTCATGGCTGATTCTTTGGCTGTCTCAACAAGCAATTTCAGAGTCCCTTTGCCACCTAAACTCAGATATGATGTAGAAGTGAAATGGAGATCCTCTATACCTAACAATGTCAACCACTGGAAAGTTTTTGAGGATGATCTTGAAATCAAAAGGTTGTTGGAGACTGTTGATGAGTTTTATGCATTACACATTGATCAAGATCCTGATTCTGAAACAAATCCTCGTGCTAATGTTTTTCTGAACAAGATTGCTAGTCATCATATTGTCCAACTTCCCAACAATCATATTCCGAAGGGACTGGTTCCTTTGGAAAGACTGTTTGATAGAAACGATGTGGCAGTAAAGGGTAAATCCTCAAATGACGATGCTGATGTAGCCGAATGCAATATTGGCACATAGAAGAATCCGAAATTTGTCAAGCAGCTTGTCAAGAGAGCAGAGGGCCGAGTATACTGAGCTATTAAATAATTCACTGATGTGTTTTCCTGGACCTATGAAGACCTCAGAACATACAACACAAGTGTCATTGAGCATAAAATCCCATTGAAAGAGGAGGCCAAACCATTTAGGCAGAAATTAAGACAGATAAATCTTATGCTGCTGCCTATTATGGAAAGGGAGGTAAAGAAGCTGTTGGACGCCCAAATCATTGTCCCTTTGAGATATTCTGAATGGGTGGCCAACTTGGTTCCGATAAGGAAAAAGAACAGAGAAATCAAACTCTGTGTTGATTTCAGGAAACTGAACAAAATTTCTAAGAAGGACAATTACTCGCTGCCAAAGATGGAACACATATTGCAGAGGGTGACATGCGCATCCAGGATCTCCATGATTGATGGATTTTTTGGCTACAATCAGATCTCTGTCCTGCCTGAAGACAGAGAAAATACAACCTTCACCACTCCTTGGGGCACATTCATGTATGCCAAAATGCCCTTTGGATTGATGAACACAGGGGCAACCTTCCAATGAGCCATGGACATCGCCTTCATTAAAGAAAGGGATAAATTTGTGGTCATCTATTTGGATGACATAACAATCTTATCCAAATATGATAAAGAACATTGTTATCATCTAAGAAGGGTCTTCTTGAAATGTAGAAGGTTTGGCCTCTCCCTAAATCCCAAGAAGTCTTTATTTTCCATGCAAGAGGGAAAATTGTTGGGACACATAGTATCAGCTAAAGGGGTCAGGATCGATTCAAGCAGGGTAGAAGCCATCCAAACTCCGTCGCTTCCCAGATCCAAGAAGGAAGTCTAGTCTTTCTTGGGAAAAATTAATTTTCTTAGGAGGCTTGTTTCAAATTTTGTAGAATTAGTGAAACATATCACAACCATGATCAGGAAGGGGAATGAAGTAAAATGGAATGTTGAGCCCAAAGAATCCTTCAACCAAATAAAAAAAGCATTGATTGAGGCACCTGTGCTGATCAGTCCTGATTATTTCAAGGATTTTCTCATTTTTTCCTTTGCTTAATTTGATATAGTGGCATCTGTTTTACTACAATATAATGATGCAGGGCTGGAGCAACCTATCTCTTTTTTCAACAGAGCACTAAGAGATGCAGAGATCAGATATGACATCATGGAGAAGCAGGCCTATGCCTTGGTGAAAGCTCTCAAAGCTTTCAAAGTCTATGTTCTTCATTCAAAGATCATTGCATATGTTCCTTATACTTATGTGAAGGACATTCTCATTCAACCTGACATAGACGGGAGAAGGAGCAAGTGGATTTCCAAAATCCTTGAATTTGATCTGGAAATAAAACCCACCAAACTAGTTAAAGGCCAAGGTTTAACCAAGCTGTTGGCGGAATATAATTGTAAATCTTTGGAGGTTAACTTCATCAACACTTGCTCATAAAATCAGCGGGGTAAAGTGTCTGATAAAATCCCTCAGGACAACTCTCCATTGGCATAATGCGCTTAATACAAAGATATTATATATTTTCTGCAAATGTTGCGACCACTAGATGGAATGGGGAAAAGAAAGGCAAGAGCTCTAAAGCTCAAAGCAATCAGGTATTGCCTTATTGACCAGGTCTTGTATTGGAAAGACTCTCTGGGTGTGCTCCTGAGATGTTTAGACCCTCAGGGAGCGCAAAAGATTATGTTTGACTTTTATGACAGCCTGTGTGGGGGACATCATTTCTGGAGAACCACAACCTATAAAATTCCCAGGGATGGGTACTTCTGGCCTACTCTGTTCACTGATGTCTGTGCAAAAATCAGAGTTTTCATCAAATGTCAGAAGTTCTCTGGGAAGGAGAAACTCAAGTCTCTGCCATTGAATCATATAGTAGCTTCAGGACCCTTTCAGCAGAGGGGCCTAGACTTCATTGGGGAAATTCATCCTGCTTCGAGTGGTCAGCACAGATGGATATTAACTGCAACAAACTATTTTACCAAATGGATAGAAGATATACCCACAAGGAGCGCTTCTCACAAAGTAATCATTGGTTTTTTCGAGGACATCATAGCAAGGTTTGGTTGCCCGAACAGAATCATCACTAATAATGTTGCATCCTTCAAGGCTGAAACTTTGATCAAGTTTTGTGAGCAGTTCAGAATTGCACTGATTCACTCTACCCCCTACTATCCCTAAGGAAATGGGTTAGCAGAGTCCTCTAACAAAATCCTGATAAAGATCATCAAAAGACTGCTAGAGGACAACAAGAAAGCCTGGGATTCAAAGCTCAAATTTTCTCTGTGGGATGATAGAGTGACAACAAAGAGGTCCATGGGCATCTCTCCTTTCCAACTTGTATATGGGACTGAAGCAGTTTTTCCTTCTCAGCTTGCCCTGCGTGTGGCGAAATTCTTCCAAGACTGCCACTGAGAACCTGACGATATGATCAGAAGAATTCATCAGCTGGTAGAAGTCCAACAGACTAGAGAGTAGGTGATGGACAAAGCACATGACCATCAACAAAAAATCAAGCAGGCCTTTGACAGGAAAAACAATAAGGAGGTTTTCCAGCTGGGGGATCTAGTACTCAAATGGAATGCGCCCAGACAGGACAAGGGAAAGCATGGTAAATTTGAAACCCTTTGGATCGGTCCCTTCAATATTTCCGAGGCATTTCCAAACAACACTTACAGATTGCAAAATTTGGAGGGCGACGAAGTTTTTGGTGGCCCTGTAAATGGTCACTTCCTAAAAAAGGTTTTTGTTTAAAGCTGCAGTCAACATCCCACCTTTGTAAATACCGTTCCTGTTTTATGTTTATTTTATTTTAATAGGACACTGCATAACCCAAAGCAAAAGTACTGGAGCTGTGTGTTCTTGGAAGCTCACAGGGAGCATCCCATCCCCTGTGGAGCCAAATGTTATCACATAAGCTTGTTGGAGTCTTAACCTTCGTGCCTCATGGCCTTCTATTCGTGATTCGTTGGGGAGCTTCGTGCCTCTCCCTTGGGATCTTTTTCCATCGTCTGGTGTCTCCCTCTCTTACTGCCTCCATGTGTATAATTGTCACCTTCCTTCTGTCAGAAGGAAGCTTGGATCCGTCTGGTTTGTCAGACCCTGTGGTACTTTAGGATGACTTCCTGCAGCTAGACCATGCTCCCATTCATGGGGGTGGTTGGTTGTTCAACCACCGGTCCTTGCCTCATTAACTGATTTCTCTCCCCTAGTGATATCGTGGCCAGTACTTTCAAGGCTTCACCCCCACAGTGAGTTATTGGCAACTGAAACAATAATACATTTACATTTTCCTCATGCTAATGCATGGTAATTCCTATTTTATGATTAATTACAAATTGGGGGAAACAAGGTGTTACATAAGCACCTGTCTGGCAACGATCGACTAAGGTTGTTCGAGGAAATGATCATGGTCATCAGATTCAAAGTAGATCCGACCTTCGATCTAGATGGGTCATTTCGCAGGATTGAGTATCGGGATATTTGAAATCAAGGGGAGTGAAGACTCCCGAAATGCGAAATCTAGAAATTTCATATGGGATATGTGTAAGGTCATGGCCCGAGGTCGTATGGAGCGATGTAAAGGAGTTGCGCCAAAGGCTGAAAGTGCCTGTATTATTCTCAACATAGGATCTGTGTGGTCTTGAGGCGCCGAGATCGATTGGAGGAAGTCATGGGCACCGTCTGGAGCATTCATAAGTGTCAGGCCTCTTCCCGATCCCGATGAAAGTAGTTAATGAAAATGGGGAAGGTGGTTGAAACCTTGTTTCACCCCATAAATGGAAAGCATGGAAAGATGGCCGTGTAGGCAGGTCTCAACCGAAAGTTCCCCTGTCAACAAATTCTCTTGCAAAGCCCATACCGATATGATCTTGCGTCTGACAGAAGAATGCAAGTGCAGCCTGACAAAAGAAGATGCAAATGTCGAGCCTTGAATGCAATGACCAGAGCACGCCTCTGGTGGGAGGGAGTTGTTCTAAGTATAAATAGTTAGTTTTGATATTTTGTTAGGGTCGATGGTAGAGCAAGGCTCCTGATTGTAAAGTTTTAGTAAAGCCTCTGGTTATCTGGTTATGTATATGTATTTGAGACTTCTTGTTTAATGTAAGTCAACTTCATTTTGTCTCTCTGTAACAACTGTGTTAGATCACTTGAGCATGGATGATCCAGTCGAGGGTAGTTATGATTTTGTGATGTAGGTTTGATCACAGTGACATCACGACCAGTTTTAATGAGTCCTCCGTGTTGTCTTTTACTCTCAACACTGAATGACTTGGGCATGGATGATCCAGTCGGGTTGTTGTTATTGAACTATGATGTATGTTTGATTTTAGTTCAGTTCCTTGAAACTCTGAACCAAGAAGATATTGTCTTCTGAGTTTTCCTCCTTAGGTTGTTGGACGACCGGATGTCCATAACAAACCTTTTCACTTTCCTCAAGTTCTTCCCCCTACTCACCCTTATTACAACTTACTGAATGAAGTTAGATCGAGACCTCATTTGCCTATGCATACCAGCCCATTTTTCTGAGTTAAAGCGATATAATCCTGAATCTGCATCCATTAGACGCCCCTTAAAATTTATTCAGTGTGACATACAAACTGATGGGTACTGGGCTTACCTCTGCAGTAATCCAGAGGTGACTTATGGTGCTAACATTTCTGGCGCCGTTGTCGGGGACGAATTGAAGATTTTCCTTGGGATTAAATGACAAAGCTTATTGGTTCCGAAGGTGCATCAGAACTTAGTACATCAAAGATTGTAACTGTGCACCCGACGACTCCACTGTGGCGACTCCATTGTTTCAACTGTGGCTTCTAGAGGCAGACACATGAGGTCCACTCCACAACTGCCTTTAGCAACACCGGAAGCTGACCCAAAGAAAATTATCAGAAAGGGAAATGCCCTTCGAGAAGGCACTTCTACTGTTGAACCAGGTATTTCTGATAATTATTACTATCCTCCTACAGAAACTCCAATATCTGCTTCACATTCTCCTGTTATACCAGCTGTTGGAGTTTCCTGAAGTTTAAAGTTTGGGAGTGTTCCTGTTGATTTATCCTCTCCTGGTTTGGGATTGGAGGGAGAAAGTATTGTCACTCCTATTTCCCCTGAAGTTGTACCGTAGTTTATACCCAGCACCTTAGAAGATTTTTCCACTCTAGGCTTTACCACTCCTCCTTGTGTTAGAGTTACTGATTTTGAAGAAAGGGAAACCTTTGTTCCCTCTATCCCTATAGCCTTTTTTTTGAATCCTCTACTGTTTCCTTTTCCTCCCGGAAGATCAGTTCTGGTCACCCCTGTTCGAACCCCTTCCCCTTATATTTCTCCTCCATCTATCATCCCTATGGCAGGTGCCAGTCCCCCTAGAAACATAATGGATTCCATAGTGGCTGCTAGATATGCCCCTCTAGTCCTACCTCAGCCAATGAATGCTCTCCATGTTGGAGATTACCTAAAGTACATGCCCAAGTTCACCTGAGAAGAAGACATAATTGCTGAAGAACACCTTGTTGCCTTCTACAGTTATGCAGACAATTTGAACATCGAAAACGAGGATGTGTGGATGAGAGTCTTTGTCCAGAGCCTTGATGGTGAGATTAGGAAATGGTTTAGGGGATTGACCCCTGGATCCATTGCTGGGATTGTGGCTTTAGATGATGTTTTCTTGAGGCAGTGGGGGGATAAAAAGGACTTCATGTATTATATCATAGAGTTCGAGTCCCTAAAGAGAAAAGAGGGAGAATTTGTCTCTGACTTCTCCAAAAGATTCAACAAAATGTACAATAAGATCCCTATTGAGATAAAGCCTACAAAAGCCTCTGCCAAAATTACTTATGCTAGTGCTTTTGACCCTGATTTCTACCTCCTATTAAGAGAAAGAAGAGCTACTTCATAGGCTCATATGCAAGATGCAGCCCTGGAAGCAGAATCCAATGTGTTAGTAGTTGACGCTCTCACTCGAGCGTAAGTTTTTCCTAAGTTTGCAATTTTTGCCCTGTCACTCTCTCCTTTTGCAGACTCGAGCGTAAGTTTTTCCTCTCGACTTGTAGTTTTTCTTTTGTTTGCCTCCATCCGTTTGATAAACCTATTTCTCCTTGTCAACTTGCCTGAGAAATATCGGCCCTAAGCCTTTTTGTCTTCTCTATGGTCGATCACTTATCTCTTTTCCTCTATCACTGATGCTTTTTCTTTCCCAAGCTCTCAGCCAGTCATCCAAGTATTTGTTTACACAGGCCACAATCATGAGCACAAAGCGCAACACTTGAAGCGGTCTTATGTGAAGTCAAATCAAGCGAGCGAGAAAGTTCGGTTTGGCAGGGAAATTCAAAGTTCAGAGACCAACGATGGATAATAATCGCAGGAGTCAGGGGTTTGAAACATAGTTGAAGTTATTTGTGAAAGACCCGAACCCCCGAAATTTGAAATCAGTAGGAGCTGTCCAATCTAGCAAGACGCATGGCACCAGATCCGAGTCGCGGAGGAAGTCATTTCGGAAAAGCTGAAGTAAGAAATGCCGATGGCCCGAGGTTCTGAAATGTCGATATCCATTTGGGCTGTCCGATGCAAAGGGAAGTGTGTCACCCGATCCGAGGGATTGCGATTTCGCAACTCGAAGATTTTGTGGTGTTTACCTAAGTCTGCAATTTTTGCCCTGTCACTCTCTCCTTTTGCAGACTCGAGCGTAAGTTTTTCCTCTCGACTTGTAGTTTTTCTTTTGTTTGCCTCCATCCGTTTGATAAACCTATTTCTCCTTGTCGACTTGCTTGAGAAATATCGGCCCTAAGCCTTTCTATCTTCTCTATGGTCGATCACTTCTCTCTTTTCCTCTATCACTGATGCTTTTTCTTTCCCAAGCTCTCAGCCAGTCATCCAAGTATTTGTTTACACAGGCCACAGTCATGAGCACAAAGCGCAACACTTGAAGCGGTCTGATGTGAAGTCAAATAAAGCGAGCGAGCAAGTTCGGTTTGGCAGGGAAATTCAAAGTTCAGAGACCAACGATGGATAATAATCGCAGGAGTCAGGGGTTTGAAGCATAGTTGAAGTTATTTGTGAAAGACCCGAACCCCCAAAATCCAAAATCAACAGGAGCATTCCGATCTAGCAAGATGCGTGGCACCAGATCCGAGCCGCGAAGGAAGTCATTTCGAATAAGATGAAGTAAGAAATGTCGATGGCCTGAGGTCCTGAAATATTGATATCCTTTTGGGCCGTCTGATGCAAAGGGACGTCTGTCACCCAATCCGAGGGATTATGATTTCACGACCGTCGTCAGATTCAAAGTAGATCTGACCGTCGATCTAGATGGGTCATTTCGTGGGATCGAGTATCGGGATATTTGAAATCAATGGGAGTGAAGACTCTCGAAATGCGAAATCCCAAAATTTTATATGGGATATGCATAAGGTCATGGCCCGAGGTCGTATGGAGCGATGGAAAGGAGTTGCGCATGTATTGTTCTCAGCAGGAGATTTGCGTGGTCTCGAGGCGCCGAGATCGATTGGAGGAAGTCATGGGCACCGCCTGGAGCATTCATAAGTGTCAGGCCTCTTCCCGATCCCGATGAAAGTAGTTAATGAAAATGGGGAAGGTGGTTGAAACCTCGTTTCACCCCATAAATGGAAAGCATGGAAAGATGGCCATGTTGGCAGACTGTTAGCCGAAAGTTCCCCTATCAATGGATTCTCCTGCAAAGCCCATACCGATCTGATCTTGAGTCTGACAAAAGAATGCAAGTCTAGCCTAAAAGAAGAAGATGCAGACGTAGAGCCTTGAATGCAATGACCAAAGCGTGCCTCTAGTGGGAGCGAGTTGTTCTAAGTATAAATAAATAGTTTTGATATTTTGTTAGGGTCGATGGTAGAGCAAGGCTCCTGATTGTAAAGTTTTAGTAAAGCCTCTGGTTATCTAGTTATGTATATGTATTTGAGACTTCTTGTTTAATGTAAGTCAACTTCCTTTCGTCTCTCTGTAACAACCGTGTTAGAGCACTCGGGCATGGATGATCCAGTCGAGGGTAGTTATGTTTTTGTGATGTAGGTTTGATCACAGTGACATCACGACCAATTTTAATCAGTTCTCTGTGTTGTCTTTTCCTCTCAACACTGAATGACTCGGGCATGGATGATCCAGTCGGGTTGTTGTTATTGAACTGTGATGTATGTTTTATTTCAATTCAGTGATAATTTCATTCAGTTCCTTGAAACTCTGAACCAAGAGGATCTTGTCTTCTGATTTTTCCTCCTTAGGCTATTGGAAGACTGGATGTCCATAGCATACCTCTTCACTTTCCTCAAGTTCTGCCCCCTACTCACCCTTATTACAACTTACTGATTGAAGTTAGATCGAGACCTCATTTTCCTGCACATACTAGCCCAATTTTATGAGTTAAAGCGATATAATCCTTAGTCTGCATCCATTAGACCCCCCTTAAAATTTATTCATTGTGACATAGAAACTGATGGGTACTGGGCTTACCTATGCAGCAATCTAGAGGTGACTTTTGGTGCTAACATTTTTGGTGCCGTTGTCGGAGACGAATTGAAGATTTTCCCTAGGATTGAACGACAAAGCTTACTGGTTCTGAAGGTGCATTAGAACTTAGTACATCAAAGATTGAAAATGTGCACCTGACGACTCCACTATGGTGACTCCATTGTTTCAGCCATGGCTTCTAGAGGCAGACACACGAGGTCCACTCCATAGCTGCCTTTAGCAACACCAGAAGTTGACCCAGAGAAAATTATTAGAAAGGGAAAGGCCCTTCGAGAAGGTACTTCTACTGCTGAACCAAGTATTTCTGATAATTTTCACTATCCTCCTACATAAACTCCAATATCTGCTTCACTTTATCCTGTTATACCAGCTGTTGGAGTTTCTTGAAGTTTAAAGTTTGGGAGTGTTCCTGTTGATTTCTCCTCTCCTGGTCTGGGATTGGAGGGAGAAAGTCTTGTCACTCCTATTTCCCCTGAAGTTGTACCGTGGTTTAGACCCAGCACCTCAGAAGATTTTTCCACTCCAGGCTTTACCACTCCTCCTCGTGTTAGAGTTATTGATTTTGAAGAAAGGGAAACCTTTGTTCCCTCTAGCCCTATAGCCTTTTTTTTGAATCCTCTAATGTTTCCTTTTCCTCTCGAAATCTCAGTTTTGGTCACCCCTGTTCGAATCCCTTCCCCTCCTAGTTCTCCTCCACCTATCATCCCTATGGCAGGTGCCAATCCCCCTAGAAACATAATGGATGCCATAGTGACTGCTAGATATGCCCCTCTAGTCCTACCTCAACCAATGAATGCTCTCCCTGCTGGAGATTACCTAAAGTACATGCCCAAGTTCACTAGAGAAGAAGACATAACTGCTGAAGAACACCTTGCTGCCTTCTACAATTATGTAGACAATCTGAACATTGAAAATGCGGATGTGTGGATGAGAGTCTTTGTCCAGAGCCTTGATGGTGAGGTTGGGAAATGGTTTAGGGGATTGACCCCTGGATCCATTGCTGGGATTGAGGCTTTAGACGATGTTTTCTTGAGGCAGTGGGGGGATAAAAAGGACTTCATGTATTATATCATAGAGTTCGGGTCCCTAAAGAGAAAAGAGGGAGAATTTATCTCTAACTTCTCCAAAAGATTCAACAAAATGTACAATAAGATCCTTGTTGAGATAAATCCTACAAAATCCTCTGCCAAAATTACTTATGCTAATGCTTTTGACCCCGATTTCTGCCTCCTATTAAGAGAAAGAAGAGATACTTCCTTGGCTCATATGCAAGATGCAACCCTGGAAGTAGAATCCAATGTGTTGGCAGTTGACAGACTTAGGAATAAAGCTGATAGAGACAAAGGAAGGGGAAGATCTGAAGCCTCAACCTCTGATTCCTCTGCTTCCCACCCTCAATTGACCAACCTGGTAAAATCTCTTTTTGCAGAGATGGAAAAGATGAACTTTGAGGGGAAGCAAAGTTATAAAAGTGCCCAAAATGTTGACAACAGAGGCAACTTCCGAAGACCAAACAATACCCCTAAGATACTTCCGAGAGAACCCAGAAGCAAAGATATGGAGGATCAGAAAATCCAGACTCCTCTTCAAAATAACCTGGTTGTTGATGAGGAAAGGGAGGAAGAAGAGCTTGATACTGAAATAAATTGTTTCGGAGACACCTTCCTATTTCCCCATTTGACTCAATATGCATACGAGGAATTCCTCATGGAGGACCAAATAAATCAGTTGAGTAAAGGGGAGAAGACCAATAACAATCCCAACAAATACAACCTCAGATCCAAAAAGAAGGAGGTGATGTCTGACATCCCTGACCAGCCTTCCAAAGCAGAGAAGCCTGCTAAAGATGCAACAAATAACAACAAAGAAAAGAAAGCTCAGAACCCCTCACCAATAGCCAAAGGTCCTGTCCCAGAAGTGAAAGAAATTATGAATCCCCCCTCCTACTTTAACTTTAAGCATGAAATTCAAAAGATCAGAATCCCTGTACCCTTTTCAGAGCTGGTCAAGCACGAAGATTTTAAAATATCCCTCTCTAAGCTATTGCAGTCTGAGCCATCTCCTCATCCCATAGACTCAGTAAACCTCCAAGACGAAAATCCAACAATCATCTTATGTCCTATGGTAGAAGATAGAGATGATTCATCCCCTCCCTTCTATACATCTCTGAACATACATGACAAGGTGCTGCATAATTGTTTGATGGACTTAGGGGCATCTCATAATCTCATGCCCAAAACTGTCATGGACGACCTTGGATTAGAAATCACAAAAGCTTACCATAATTTGTATTATACAAGAATGACTGCAGTTTGCTTTCTCAAGAATAAGTCAGAAGCTTTTGAAAACTTTAAGATCTACAAGGAAATGGTTGAAAATGAAATGGATTCAAAAATCAAATGCTTGAGATCTGATAATGGAGGAGAGTTCATTTCAGAGGAATTTATGGACTACTGTAGTAGTCATGGAATAAAAAGACAACTCTCTGTTGCTAGGACACCTCAACAGAATGGAGTTGTTGAAAGAAAGAACAAGACAATACAGGAAATGGCTCGAACAATGCTAATGGATTCCAAATTGACAGATATTTTTTGGACACAGGCAGTGCATACAACAATTCACATTCAAAACAGAGTAATTCTTAGAAACAACACTGATAAAACTCCCTACGAGCTATGGAAAGGAATACCAGCAAATGTGAAGCACTTCATAGTTTTTGGGAGCAAATGCTACATCAAAAGAGAAGATGGTAGAATGGGAAAGTTTGACTCTCGTGTGGACAAATGAGTACTTGTTGGTTACTCAAGTACAAGGAAAGCATACAAGTGTTACAACCTGAGATTGAACAAAGTTGTGGAAAGCATCAACATAACAATTGATGAAACAGGTAGACAAGAATTAAAGGAAGAAGAAAATGAATCAATGGAACAACTTTACGAAGAAGAAACAAAAGATGAAAAAGAAGTAGAAAGGGAAGATGAAGAGGATCCAACAGAAGAAAAAGAGCAATTTCAACAAGTGTCTCCAAAGACACCTAGCAGACGAGTACAGAAGAATCATCCTTTAGATCAGATTATCAGAAACAAAGATGCAGGAGTTGAGACTAGAAGAAGAATCTGTTCACCAGAAAAAACACACCTAGCACTCTCATCTGCGATTGAACCAACCTGTTTTGAAGAGGCCAACAAGGATGAATTTTGGAATAAGGCCATGGATGAAGAATTGGATCAAATAGAGAAAAATGACACTTGAGAATTGGTTCCAAGACCAAAGGATAAGAATGTGATTGACACAAAGTGGGTATACAAGAATAAATTGAATGAAGATGGACAGGTTACAAGGAAAAATGCTAGATTGGTATGTAAAGGATATGCACAGGTTGAAGGAATCGACTTTGAAGAGACATTTGCCCCTGTTGCCAAAATGGAAGCAATCTGATTGCTTTTAGCTTATGCATGCTCCAAAAATATTAAAGTGTATCAGATGGATGTAAAATCAGATTTTCTGAATGGGGAACTTGAAGAAGAAGTCTACATTGAACAACCAGAAGGATTTCAGTTGTCAGAGAACACAGATTATGTGTGTAAATTAAAGAAGGCCTTGTATGGTCTAAAATAGGCTCCTAGAGCATGGTACTCTAGACTGGATAAATATCTACAACAGGTGGGGTTCAGAAAAGGAAGTGCAAACAACAACCTCTACATCAAGGTAAGTCAAGATAGTACTTTTTTAATTGAAGTTTATGTTGATGATATTATTTTTGGTAGTGATGATGAGAGGTTAAGCCAAAAATTTGCAAAGGATATGCATAATGAATTTGAAATGTCATTACTTGGAGAACTATCCTTCTTTCTGGGACTTCAGATACGTCAAATCAACAAACAATTTTTTATTTCTCAAACCAAGTATATCAGAGAAATTCTAAAGAGGTTCAGAATGGAAGATTGCAAACCAGTTATCACTCCCATGCACACTAGTTGCAAGTTGAGAAAAGATGACGATTCAAAGTCTATAGATCAGAGGCAATACAAATCAATGATTGGTAGCCTACTATATGTGACATCATCCAGACCAGATGTAATGTAGGCAGTTGGACACACGACACGATTTCAAGCAACACGAAAGGAATCACATGTATTAGCAGTGAAGAGGATTTTAAGATATCTCAAAGGAACATAAGAGTTTGGATTATGGTATCCAAAAGGAAAGGATCTATCACTTATTGCCTACACAGATGCAGATTGGGCAGGTTCTATTGATGACAGACAAAACACCAGTGGAGAAACGTTCTACTTGGGTGAGTGTTTAGTATCATGTCTAAGCAAGAAACAATCATCAATAGATTTATCTACAGCCGGGGCATAGTATATTGTAGCAACAACATGTTGTAAACAAGTTCTTTGGATGAAACAAACTCTGACAGATATATAGGTTGAGTTGATGAGCCCATTCCAATCTATTGTGATAATACAAGTGCCATCAGTATCTCAAAGTACCCAGTGATGCACTCCAAGACGAATCACATTCCAATAAAGTATCACTTTCTACGGGAACAGGTTGCAGGAAATAACATTAGAGTTTAGTATGTGGGCACAACAGAACAAGTGGCAGACATCTTTACAAAACCACTTCCATGAGAAGCCTTTAAGTATCTTTGCCAGAGACTCGGAGTTATTTCTATTCCAAAATGAATGCTTTTGAATGCTTATCTTATATGTCTTATATGTACACGAGGAATCATCATAAATAGGACAATTTAGTTAGGGGGAGCAGCCCCGGATGGAAAAATACCTTTTCCATTGATGATAAAGGGGGAGAGATTTATCAGATGCAGAGGACAGATGCATGGTTCCAGGGGGAGCATGAGCGATATAACTTCATTATTGCATGAAATGATTTCAGTATTGCATCAAAGCGTTTCCATCAATGCCAAAGGGGGAGATTGTTGATTAAGGTTGGTTGTCATTGATGTCAACCCTTGAAGGAAGTTGGAGAACCCAGGTTTGGGTAATGGACCCAAGTTTGTTTGATGTATAACAATATGAGTTTTGATATATTTGTAGGTAATACTATTCTATATGGATATTACATGTCATGCCATTTCCAGTGATATGTGGAATGCCACATAACTCCTCACGGTTAGAAAGATATGGCCATGTGAAGTTGGAGAACCCTCATGAATCATCTAGAAGCCCCAAAAGGTCAAAGTAGTCAAAGTGGTTTAAGAGATTTCTAGAAGGTAAATAATAAAGTGAAGTGATGAGTGTACTATAATTCAAAGTGAATACAAAAGAAATTATTTAAATAATAAAGTTAATGGAGAAATTACTAAGTTGACAAGTGGTTAGAAGTGGGTTAGCCCTAAAATAAGGAAAGTGGTTTAATATGGTTAGAAGGTAACCCCTTGAAGTAAAGTGAAGTGATGAGTGTACTATAAGTAAAAGTGGATACAAAATAAATTATTTAAATAATAAAGTTAATGAATAAATTACTAATTGGACAAGTGGTTAGAAGTTGATTAACCCTAAAATAAGGAAAGTGGGTTAAGATGGTTAAAAGGTAACCCCTCGAGGAAGCTACATGAAAGTATAAATAAGAGGCAAGGCTCTCTCATTTCATATCACACTTGAGAGTATTGAATATCTACAGGTGACTGAGGTAACCAAATGATATCTAAGCTGAATTTCAGAGAGAAGGTGAAGTAAAGAAGGCCGAAATTCAAGGGAAGATAAATTCTTTTGATGATGCTTTCTAAGGTATGTTATTTACATGTCATCTCACCATTTTCACAATAACTTTTTTTATAGAATGATTCAGATTGTGAAATTGATAGGACATTGAGAAAACATATCCAAGTAGTTGTGGTACGAATTTCAGCTTGTGGATCGATGTAGTTTTGGAGTTACACTCCATGGAAAATCGGGTTTGTGGCTGGTCTTGAAACTAGTGTTTTGGGTAAAAATGTCATAAATTATTCATAACAGATCCAAATTAAGTAATACCAAATGGGTTGGTTAGAGTACAGTCTTTAGTATTCTGTGTAAAAGTTTAAGATCCATACAAAAAATATTCTATGCGGGGCACACTCTACAAGTTCGCTCTCTAGAATAAGCCAGAATTCAACAAGGTATTCCATTTTTTCTATAACTCCTTTTCTGAGAGGTTCCAAGTAGTGACACCTGGAGGAATTGCATAAAACACACTGAAGAACATTGTGTACTATTTTTAGATCTTTATTCATTACAGATACATAGTTATGATCATTTCAAGTGAGGGTTGTTGACTAATCCAAAACTAGTCATGTGAGACTAAAGAAAAGTTTGATGAAAATGCTAGTTTCTTGTTGTTAAAGTTAAGGAAGGTTTGCAGGTATGTGATCATATACACCAGGTCTATTACAAAGTTACAAATCAGA
>ML777211.1:633034-648960 GCA_009831015.1 Picea engelmannii | reverse complement strand
CTTGGGATCTTGTACTTCTTCTGAAAGGAAGAAAACTTGTCATATGTAAATGGGTCTACAGAACTAAGAATGCATCAGATGGAAGTGTTGAAAGACACAAGGTTCAATTAATTGCCAAAGGAATTTCTCAAGTTGAAGGAATTAACTATAATGAAACCTTTGCCTCTGTAGCCAAAATGAATTCCATCTGCCTTGTTCTAGCCCTTGCAGCCTCACATAAATGGGAGGTCTATCAGATGGATGCCAAATTCACCTTCTTGCATGGGGATTTACAAGAATAAATCTACATGGAACAAACTAATGGTTATGTCCAGAATGACTCTAGCCTTGTTTTCCACCTTATGAAATCTCTTTATGGTCTTAAGCAAGCTCCTTGAGTTTGGTATGCCAAAACATACAACTTTCTCCTTGACATAGGATTTTCTAGATACCATTCTTATCCAAATTTCTATACCAAGAAAGTACGAAGCCATCTCATAATCCTTGTTCTTTATGTTGATGATATTATCCTCAATGGTAGTGACCCTAAACTTTTAAACCATGTGAAATCTATGCTTAAGAAGAAATTTGAGATTATTGGCTTAGGCTATTTGCACTATTTCCTTGACCTCCAAGTTTTGCAAACCAAGGAAGGAATTTTTTCTTTCCCAGTTTTAGTATGCTTGTGACCTTCTTCGTTACTTTCACATGGAAGATTGTAAACCAAACCCTTCTCCCTTCTAGTCTAGAGTCAAACTTGTTTCCACCTGTACTTCTCCCAAAGTTGATGCCACTTTGTACTATTAATTAGTTGGTATCCTTTTATAATTGACTCATACTCGTCCTGATATTTCCTTTGTTGTTGGTCTTGTTTCCTGGTATATGCAAACACCCCATGAAATCCATTGGAAAAAAACTAAGAGGATACTTTGGTATGTCCGGGGTATAGTTCAGTTTGGGATACATTACAATTCAGGGGGTACTCCTTTATTAGCTGGTTTCACTGATTTAGATTGGGTCGGTGACCCTGATGATCGAATGTCTACTGTAGGTTATGTTTTCAACCTCGGTTCAAGACTTGTTGTTGACTCTAAAAATTGTCAACTAACCACCAACCTGCAAATAGTTGCAAGGCACTAAAAGAAACTTTTATTATCTATCAATAAATAATAAATACTTAGCTATAGGTGGGGACTCCCTAGATGAAAGAAAGAAAAAAAATAGTCATGCACTGGTTCTAATGACAATCATTTCAGTATTCCTCAATTTCATCAACAAACTTTGCTCCAAAAGTGATGTTTTAAAAGCATAAGTCTCTATCTTTCTTAGTAGCAACAAATGGTTGAGCGTCCATGACATATTATTTTCATAAAAAATAATAATTATTTCATTGTTTAAAAGGAAAAAGGGGTTGGCGTCATATTGAATTTTACGACATATATATAAGTCATTGCAAGTGAAATGATCATTTCTACATCGAAAATTTGGTTGACATATCATAAGAGTCCAACATAGAGTAATACTATATGCATTATAATATGACCTTATATAGTTTCGAAGCCTCATGTGTATCTTTCATATTCAAAGGGTGATATTATAGGTTTTAAAAGGTCAGATTTTCTTTCTAACATAATGTATGTGGTATATCATATTCATTCATATTGATTTTTATATGGCCTATTGATGTTATTCGAACCTTGTTTGAAGAAATTACTATGTCACCTATATACCATCGTGACATAAGGTTTGGCAATGTATGTGGGTTTATTTGAAATGATACTGAACTGGTTGTTATTCCGAGGACATTAAAGCGATGATGATATGGATGAAGCACATGAATTTTTGCATATGTGGCATGATATATTTCTCTGCTATTGGATGTACTGAACTAATGGAAGTGTGATATGGAAAAAGAGAGTAAATGCTGAGGCGACGTGAACCTCATGCATTGAATGCATGAATGTGAGTTCTTCGTTGGGTTTACCACCTTGTACATTCATGCATTTTCATTTAGTTGGGTCTATGAAATTGAGATTTGCAAGGAATGTTCTGTTCGAACCCTAACCCTCGATTTTTATGGTAGAGAAATTAAATTTGCTTAAAGAAAGAAACATGCATTGGTGAAGGTATGTTTCCTATCACTATTCTCATCAAATGCATTGTAATTTTACAATAATAATTTGGTTATATCTCTGTGTGATGGTGAATGAGCTTTTTGTTTGTTGTCAGTTTTGTTTTGTAGTTTTCCTTCCTCCAAAAAATAACTATATCATTCCATTATGCCGTGATTCAAGTTTTTACAATGGTTCTCAAGTATTTTCTCTTGATATTCTTTAATGCAAATACTGGTCACAAACTCTGATATATTGACATAGTTTGAATGCTATTCATTTTTTAGCTCCATTGTTACTCTATTTACAAAATGATTTTTCCACCCTGCTGCAAAAATATTATATACTCTATGTTGTTTGGTTATACCCTCTACCTGGAGTTTGTCTTACCAGTTTTGAACCTCCTTTTGTATTCACTTTCATGCTCTCCTCTTCCAAATATTTTGGTCTCTGGTTAGGGTTGATTCAAAGGATATATGTACAATCAGTTTCGAATCACCTTGTAAAGGAAATATATGGTTATCCTCCATTCATAACCCTAGCCTCTACACTTATTTATGTTGAAGAAGTTGTTTGAAACTTTGGATGGGTTTTGGATTTTTTTTAAAACCCTAACAATCTCCAAATCGACTTTCTAATAACGAACAATTTCAGTTCGAATTTTGATTGTGGCTAGAATGGAGGGCAAATGTGTGGAGTTTGTTTTTAGAAATGGCTATTATATGGTACATTTAGCATATTTACATGGTGCCTTCACACATAGTGATGTTAAATTGTTTTTGTTGATAAACGAAATCGCTGTGTGACAAAGAAATGGTGAAGTCTTTGGCTATACCTGTGAAGTTTTGTTTGCACAAAGAAATTTAATGGGATTCCTTCAATTTGAACTCCAATATGTTAAAGAATTTTTTCAAGTTACAAAATTACGATGGGGTTTTGAATTTGAAAAAGATATGTGAATAGTTTGCTCATTTTGAATCTCATTATAAAGAGACCCATTGGTTATTAATTCAGTCAATACATTGGTTGTTGGCATGCTAAGTTAAAAAACATCTGCATTTTATGATTGTGCCTATTATCACACAAGTTGTAGGTTGGGAAAAGCCCTACCCAACCACCAAAATGGTGACAAATAGGAGATCAACTACCCACTGTCACCTTAGGCATGTGGTCTCCTCACTTTAGAGGTGAGGTAGTCACCTCAAGGGGGGAATCATAGTGACCCTAGGGGGAAATGAGATGGAAAATGATATGTATGGATGGAAGCCCCTAAAGGTCAAGTTTCTAGATGGAAAAGGGACTTGGAGATGAGTCTAGAGGGTTTCTTAAGGTTGGCAATGATTTGAGTAACCTGCCGAGTGTGAATACCTACTTGAGACACAAAGAAAACCAAGTATATGATATAATATGTTAGTTGGACAAGCAAGTTAAGATTACTATCCCTAATTGCAAAAACATTTAATGATATATATCAGCATATATAAGATAATAAATGATGCAAATTAAGTGCTAAAAGTATAATTGAATAAGAAAGAGACAAGCTAGTGAAAGCTGGCTTAACTCAACAATGATGAAGCAATACTTAAGCACCAAAGCAAGGATGAAACAAAAATCTTACTGCATTGATATTTATCAGCCTTATGGATGTAGCAAACCAAGCTTTATAACAAAAAAATCAGCCAATGAAAATCACTTCTAACTAGCTCAAAATGTGCGCTAGGGTTAGCAGTTTGTTGGGGCAAAGCTGTAGCCAATTCCTAGGGTTAGTTTAGGAGTTATCTAGGATTAGAGAGTTAGTTTTCTGCAGCCCTAATGGCTATAGGTTAGTTTTGTAACAGAATCAAGTTTTAGTGGATGAAAGAGGACGCCTCAATGAGGCAAGAAAGCCTAAGGCTCAAGGATCAACTTCCAAGTGAGAGAACTTTAAAACTTGAAACTTTCATGTTTACCAATGCAAAATTTTATTTCTCCAATGCAACAATTAGTGCCTTTAATTATGGGTTAATGGGGTCAAAATAAAGAGCTATAGCTACTACCTCCTTGGGGGTATAAATCCTCTTATTTTCCAAGGCAAGTAGCCTTAGCTAGGGTTTAATACTAAGGGGTGTATGCCCTTATACTTCCTTAGCAAACCCTTGCAAACAAGAATTCTATGCTTAAAATTATGATGGAGCTAAAGTATGGGTGTATGTACTTATACTCCCTACCTATCCTTAGCAAAATCAACCTTGATCTTGAATTACAAATGATAGAAATAAGTAAAATTCCTTACCAATCCAACACAACAAGATAAACCATAAGATGCCAAGATAAACCACCACAATAGAAAAAGAATGACCTCCAAGAGATAGCACATCAATATCATCAACTCCACAACCAAAGAGACACCATATCATAACACAAGATAGCAAAACCCCTCAAGGGTAGATAAAATTTCAGTCCTCTACTTCTCACAATGGGAGAGTTATGATTTAAAATGAGATCTTATGATCTCTATTTATACAAAATTTCATTCACATAGTTTTTCCACATCAACAAGGGTAAAACATAATATAAGGGGTCCACAACCCTTATCTTACCCCTTGTAACAAAATTATATGAAACAATTCACTTAAAATTCACTTTTACACAAAAGAAAACCCTAAAGTAAGATGACATCCTCCCTTTAGGGGACGTTTTGACACTAGAAGCAAGTCGTTGGAGTTGGAGATGCATAGTTAGGCCTCCAAAGGCCACATGTCACTCATCCAGGCCATCTCCTCATGGCCAAGGTATTCTTTTCCTCAAAACGTCAATGTGTCAATGAACAACATCTTCACCACCAAACCCTAGCCCTTCTAAGTGACGTCAAGCTCCTAAAAGTGACGTTTTTCCTCTCCTAGGAAAAACATTTGGAATGTAAGGGATAGGTCACGTCATCCATGATATCTTCTAGGCCTTCAAAGGTATGTCTCTCTCATCTGACATGCAAACTCTTGGCATCCAACCTGTGGGCTTCAAGCCCCATGGAAGCCCAATCTAGGCTTGTTACTCCAAAACTGTCCACCAACTAGGTCCTGCAAAGACAAATAAGAACTCCCTCCAAGGATCTGAAGTCATAATATCATGGTGAGGAAATCAAATCAATAAATGATCCACCTAAGCATGTGCATCAAAGATTACCCAGTCAAACAAGTAAGTGCTCAAAGACATTATGCAACTTTCCAAGCTTGGATGCGAGAGGGTTGATGAGGTGTCCTATTGGGTAGATCATTCCCTAGGTCAAGAAGTGTTTCCCAAGTGATACCTCTCTAAGCCACGTGAATGGATGAACTGGTTAAGGATCAAGATTCACTGGGCACGGGGTTCATGACATACAAGGGGTTGTAGTGTCTCATTCATGGGTGCCTTTGTAGAGAGCGTGTGGCACCTTCGTTTGCAATGCATTTTTCCAATCCCATCCTCTTTCCATTCTTTGTTTCATTCATGTTTTAAGGAATGCATTGAAGGCCACTATCCTGGCGTGGTGTCCAGATAATGACAATGTCACTCACAAATACCTTGTATAAATGAGAAGGCTGGCTCGTGATGAGACCCCCTTTCTCTCAGTTGTGAAACTGAGAGCCACTACCCTAGCTTGGTGGCTAGATGATGGTAATGTCATACTGATAGATACCCATGATCATGATAGGCTGACTCGTTATGAGACCTCCTATCCTCCAACTAACCCCCTAAGCATTGATTATCATTTATTCTTGTGGGTCCCCCTTTTCTTACAGAGAAGCGTTTCATTGCTTTCTCGGGGAATACCTAGGCGAAGCATCTGGAAGGTTTATATATAGGCCTTTATATTTTTAGCTAACAACAATCCCTTTGGGCCTTCAACCCCTGCTTCCCATAGAATGAGGGACAACCCATTTTTGGGTCAATACACCCTAAAATCCCAAGAGACAAGGACACAAGGGGTTTTATGTGATGAAAAGTGGTAAGTATGATTGGGAATGGTACGATGGCTCTTCAAGGGAACTCCTAGTAGATAACCCATTCCCAAGTAAGACCACTTACTAGGTCACAATGTCAACCACCAAGGTGAAATGGTGAAAAAGGCATAATGTCCAAGCATATGTCATGAAATCTAAAGTAGTCTAAGATACAACATACTCAAAATGTGTCAAATATGGAAATGACACTCACCATAATACTTGACTTGTACCTCATTGAGAAAGGCCCAATGCCTCTTGGAATCCATATGGTGTGGTGGATTCCATCTGAAAATCCTAACCTCTGTGGTGGTGAGAAGGGTCTCCATCTGTGTAAGAGGGTACAACTGGTCATGTAGTCTCTTGACACTCCATATATGCAATCTGAGGTCCTTGAAACATGATCTCCTTAGTTATCCCACAAAATGGGAATAACATTGCCTAGTCTGGCCAATGCATTTCGATATTGAAATTTTTTAGAGCAACAAAAATATATTATTGGAGGAAAGTTTATAGATTTTGGGTAATGAGATGATTTTGGATTTTAAAATAATGTGCTGATTTTTTTTATTTTTTTTTGGGCTACATATTTAATTTTATATCTATAGGGCCAAGCCCCTCATGCTTTCATTTTTCATTAATTATCCCCTTATTCCAAACTCCATTTATCATTTCAAGAAATCATATATTTCCCCCCCTGTGATATATAAAGTTTGGAAGGTTCTCCTATCATATTGATATTAATATTAAAGGGAAAGAGTTTTAATGGTTGATATATGATGAGGTCATAACCAAAATGATATTATGGATGATTGAAGAGCTCGATTTTGCTCAGGGCCAAATCCCTCCATATTTTCATTTTCTGTAGTTATTCATAGTTCCCATTTCCACTTCCATTTTAAATCACCTCTCTTCCGCATGATGCGTACTTAATGATTAAGATCAACAGTGATGGGTATTTCTTAAGGAAAATATAAAGACATTGTTGAAGGATGACTAAGTTTTTACAAACGTTTTATACAAATTGTTTGAGAACATGTATCATTATATTTCCCTTTCATTATTGCATTTTACACACATTACAAACCCTACCATATTACCAAACTCATTTACTTTCCCATGTTCTTAAATAATCATTAATTTGGGTGATTCTTCCTGTATGACCATGGTTTCGTGCTTGTTTGTTTGTTGTTGCACAGAGCTATTCTAAATTATGTTATGTAAATAGTGTTTGATGATTATTAGCTATCGTATGCATACTCTAACTCTACTTTACATTATAGATTAGTTTATTCAATAGAGGCAGTGGTGGCAGAGGAAATAGAGGAAGAGGGAGGAGACCTAATGAATTTTAGTGAAATAAAAGGCTCCGTTTTCCAATCCATTTTGATGTTGAATCTGAAGAGTTTAATAAACTCCTACAGACTGATTTCTTGAACTTAGCAGAACAAGGGGATTTCCAACCCCATCCTCCACCTCAAAGGCCACCCCTTCAACCCCATCCAAATAGTTCTAGAGTCCCTATACAACCACATGTTTCATTACCAACTAAGATTCCAGCCAACGATGGTTGGAATGAAATTGTCATTCCTCCTCAACATCAAGCTCAAGGATGGCCTAATGCCTGCTTTCCCTTACCTCCACCTCCTCCAAAGCGGTCAACACTCCATATTACCTCAGAATTTTCTCATGCCTATTCCACTCAACAACCATTGAAGAAGCTCAAATATCTAACCCTAGAACCCGAGCCTAGTAAAGGAAAACAACCTTCCCAATCTATCAACTCTGATCAATCATTAACCTCATCACATTCAGTCACTTCTCAAGCCCAACGTCAAAAAATTGAAAGTAAACATATTTCCTTTCAGGACATGCATCCAAAAGCTTCAATAACAAGAGTTAAAGCACCAATGGATGAAGGAATAGAAGTCATGAAAGCAATAAAACCATAGGGAAGTGAGAAGAGGCAAGTTGCCTCACAAAAAAAATATGACTTCTAGTTTTACAATGTTATTTTGATATATATATATATATATATATATATATTTTGTAAGTAAGAGTTGTATAAAAATCCTTCAAAAAACCAGAGTTACAGTGTCATCCAGAGTTCCGGGGTGTAATAACTGAACTGCCCCGAAGGGAAACCAGTTCAACCAACCGGTCATAGTAAAGCCAAATGTTTTAAGCTACGAGTCTTGAAAATAGAAAAACTTAAATGGAAAAACTTAAACATAAAAACAACATATCAAGCATGGTCCTGGCCTCTATGAGGCAAAAGAAAGTCAAACACTTGGCTTGAAGGACGACCTTGAGGAGAATGAGGTGGCTAGGGAGATTGAGAGCTCGGTAGGTCCAAGAGGTGAGTCTTTTTGAGAAGGAAGAGAGGAGGTGTTACCATGAACTGTTTTTGAGGGCATTGTCCAATAGGGGGATACCAAGGGACTTGGATGAAAGGGAGCTTCAGGTGACACCCAAGATTTCTGAGATGTGGCGTTGAATCAGAACCGAGGTGTTGAAGAAGAAGATCTGGGACTTGTCCTTGTAAATGTCCAGGCCTGAGGCGTCACATAAAGTTTTAAGGATGGAGAGAAAAGAGTGGGACTCTGAGACTGTGGGAGATCCCATCATCAGAGTGTCATCAACAAATTGGCTGTGAGAGATCAGAGGATTGATGCCATGCAGTGGAAGGCCTGCCAACGCTTTGTTCGCTATGGAAGCCTAAATGGAGCAACTGAGACCTTCTGCCATGATAATAAAAAGGAAAGGGGAAAGAGGATAGTCTTGTCTGATTCCTCTGGAGGGGGAAAAGGGATGAGAAGGGACTCCATTGACCAGTATTGAAAAAAAGGCAGAGGAGGTGAGGTTCAAGATCCAATTGACCCAGGAGGGGTCAAAGCCAAAGGCAAGGAGCATCGCTCACATGTACTCCCAACTTAACTTGTCAAAATCTTTGGAAAGATCTAGTTTTAAGAGCATACCTGGCATGCGAGTCTTCTGCAGGGAGTGTATCACTTCATGCGCTAAGATGACACTGTCCAGAATTTCCCATCCTTCCACATAACCAGATTGCTCTGGTGATATGATCAAGGGGAGGATAGGCTTAAGTCTTCTTGCGATAACCTTGGTTAGAAGCTTGTAGATGATGTTGCATAGAGTGATTGGTTTGAATTGCTTAGGATGACTAACGTGCTCCTCTTTGGAAATGAGGGTTAGGAAAGTTGTGTTGAGGGCAGGGATAACTTGCCCTGAGACCTTGGAGTCTTCAATGATTTGCCAAACCTCCTCCCTGATCATTTGCCAACAATGGTGGAAGAAGTCACTGGTGAAGCCATCCGGTGTCGGGGCCTTCCCTTTGGGGGTGTCCTGTAGCTCCTGATCTACTTCCTCGAGAGTGATGGGCCAAAGCAGGGTGACATTCTGTTCCTGCGTGATTAAGGTAGGTATGTGCTGCATGACCTTGGTGATGGCTTGAGATTTGTTCTTCTGAGGTTCTGTCAAGAGATTTTTGTAGTAGACAACCAATTCCTCCTCCAAGTCCTCATGGGATATAATGATTTGTCCATTGTTGGAAATTAACTGTGAGATGCGATTGCTGTGTCTGCGTTGAAGGGTGGACCTGTGGAAAAACTTGGTGTTTCGGTCACCCTCCTTGAGCCATTGGATGCGAGATTTTTTTTTCCACATGATCTCTTCTTGGGCTTTCCATTCTTCCAGTTTTTGTCTTATTGCTACTTTCTGTGCCTTGAGGTCTTCAGAGTTCCCTTGCTCCCATATTTGTCTTTGTACAATGCTCATTTGATTCGTTAGTTGCTTTTGGGCCTCGAAGATGTTGCCAAAGGTGTGGTTCTTATAGATCTTGAGTTGTTGCTTGAAATTTTTAAGTTTTTGATGGAAACGGTACATCTTGGAGCCATATGGTACCGCTACCTCCCTCCACTAGGTATGGAACTTCTGTTGAAAGTCTGGGTGACTGAGCTAGAATTGTTCTATCCTGAAGGGTTTTCTACCTGGGGTTGCTGGTATGTCCAACCATAGCTGGATAGGCCAGTGGTCTAACCCATGGATATCTAGTATGCTCACCTCCAGAGCTGTGCCTTCCAACATGAGGGAGTCTGAGAGTAGAAAATGATCCAGCCTGCAAGCTATTTGATGAGTTATGGTTCTTCGGTTTGTCCAGGTGAAGGTGCCATTGGAGGTTTCTAAGTCAATGAGGTTTGAGTTGTCTATAAGATTTTGAAAATCTCCAGATTCTGGTTCCATATGCCTTGTTCCTCCCCTTTTCTTGTCCAGATTGCGAATCATGTTGAAGTCTCCTCCTAAAATCCATCTATTCCCCTCGGTTAGGGTAGCAAAGTACTCTGGATTCCAAAGGAAGGCTTTCTTATCCCTTGAGCTGGCTGGTCCATAGACATTTGTGAGGTAGCCTGGTTTGTTGGAGCCAATGAGTCGGTAGGCTACCGAGATGGACCATTTAGTTGTGAATTTTTTTTCTAAAGTGACTGAACTTGGATTCCAGAGTAGATATAGACCCCCGGTTGTACCTGTGGATGCTGTGGATATCCCTTTCCGTTGCTTCTAGCAGTAGGGGAGAAGTTTGAACATGTCTCCAGTGGCACACTTTATTTCTTGGAGCATCATTATGTCTGGTTTCTCTGCTATGATCAGATCCCATAACAACTTTTGCTTACTATGGTCGTTGAGCCCTCGTATGTTCCAGGAGATGATATTCATGATGAGGAAGGGGAGGGGAGGGGGGGGGGAAGCTGTCAGAGATGAGATGGATCTGATCGAAGTTCACCATGAAGTGCCCTATCTCTTGTATGAGCTTGCCCGTTGATTTCCTTGCTCTTTTCTTTTCGTCCTTCTGAGGTTTGCGCTGTTCCTTCTACGTATTTCCTTGTATTCCCAATCCCACGCTGGATCTGGTGGTGGATCCTGTTGAGGAGTTAAGGAAGATCTTGTGGACTTTTCTGAGTTGATCTAGGGGTATGGTGTAGAGTTTCTGGTGCTGGTAAGCGTGTTCCAGATGCTCCAAGTCAACACCCGCCAATTCTTGCTTGTCCAGGTCCATCTCGACATCTCCATCCTCGATTTCTGTTTGATCCATGGTTTTAGTGTTGGAGCAGGTTGGTGAAGTAGAAAGGTTCGGATCTTGGGATTCCCATGCTTTTTCTTTCCTTGTTTGCTGGGGTGTTTTCTCTGTCGGTGAAGCCTGTGAGGTTGACAGGTTCTCCGGTTGGTTTTGCAGAATCTCATATTGATTGCTGGTGGTTAGATCTTTGTTGGCCTAGGATAATTGCTTCCGTCCTCCTTGTTTGCGCCTTCTGGGAACCTGAATGAATCCATCTTCATTTTTGCTAGCATATGGGTTACCATCTTTGCTTGTTGCATTGAGGGGACAGTCTTTGAAGAGATGCCCGTGCTCATGACATTTTCTGCATCAGAACAAAATGTGTTCATAGTCAATGGTTTGCAGCCAATCCTCATCATGATTTTCTAGGGCGATAGATCCTGGGAGTGGCTTGGCTATATTCAGGTAGATGCAGATGCACGCATAGGAGGTGTGTCTTCTTTGTTTCATGGCCTCCGAGGATTTGACATACACTCCAATGGTGTTGCCTATGCCGACCAAAACCTCTTCCAGCCAAAAATCCTGCGGCAAGGAGTATAGCTTGATCCATACTGGGGCATGCACAAATTATTCCGTTTCAGGGCTCAATTTCTCTGTCCAAAACCTCAAGAAGAGCCCCGTTGAGTTGAAAAAATACGACCCTCCGTCAAAGATGTGATTCCTATCTTCTAGGTTATGTAGGATAACGGTGAAGAAACCCTTGGAACCCAATTGTAAATCATAGTGTCCTATGGGCTTCCACCATTGATGTATCCATTTAATTAGGTCACGTTCCAAGGGCCAGAGCCCTAAATGTTTTCCCACTAAGGCATAATCTCTCATATATTGTTTATGTTCCTCGATCCAGGATGTGCTGATGATGTATTTTGGGGCTTGTGGTGCCTGGGGAATGCATTTTCCCGGTAGCCATGGCCGTGACGCACTTATTGAATTTGGTGTTTTCCCTAAATATATATCCATTTATTCTTCCTTGAATGTGCCCTCGGATAATAACTGTGAGCGAAGATCTGGAGGAGGCTCGAAAGTGGGGTGCCTGGAACCGCCTCCATTGTTTCCGTTCACCATAGCTTCACTATAGGAGGGGACTCACGACCCTCCCTCGCTCAGAGTCATGAAGCTCTGCAGGGGCGGTCAGGTGTACCAGAACAACAAAAACCCTAATCCTAACCTAGTGCAGCTCCAAAACTGCTCTCCATGTTATTTTGATATTTTACTGTTGAGGACAATTCTGATTATTTTTTGTGATAGTAGTATGTTTGAATTAGACTGGTTGACTATCATTTTGGTTATCCATACAACAATTTATTTTGAGACAGATTTGTGATATATTCATTTTTGACATGTTATGACAGACTTTGACTAAGGCAACAAACTGATATATTTATTTTGATAAATATATTTATAATCCGGGAGTCACAAGGATGTTCACAAAGTTTTCACATGGGCTGATTTGAATATGGGTTATGTTGATATTTAAATGGATGTTTGAAAGCATTAGATTGTCTCTATTTTAAAGGAGAAACAAGGAGAAAATTATTTGAAAAATTAAAAGAATAATTAGGGGTCCCCGCCTATTAGTTAGTATTTAATTATCCTTATCATTAATTATTATTATTATTTTATAAGTTTTCTCCTTTAACTAAAATTAGTTAATGACATAACTAAAAGAAGTTGAATTTATCAAACTACTTTTGAGAATAAAAAAAGAAGATTTCAAGGGACAAGCAAAGGGAGAGTTATAGAGAGAACAACTCTGATAAGGTCTGCTCTTGCTTCTTAAGTGAGATTTCTTTTCTATTTCATTCTTCTCTGAAATACATAAGTGCTAAGGACTTCTTGTTGATAGCAAGATCCTACTGAAGGTGGCAATAAGGAGAGCAAGAAGTATTGATTTGTTGATATACGTCACAAGGTTGATCACCTGTCTTTGATAGTCTGCAGATTCTTATTAGATTTCTAGATTAGTTTTCAGTACTGATTGAGGGTTTTGTGCAGAGTCAAGGCAGTGACATTTGTGACCTGTCATTTCAACTTTATTTCAATATTGGTTTCACTTGATGATACTAGTGGTCTTTGTATGATGCAATATACCATCGTTGATTGTTAAGTTTCATTATGGTCCTTACCCTTGGGGTATGAAGAACGTTGTTGGTTGTATTTCATACTTGAATAAATAAAATCCTTGGATGGTTTTGAGTCTCATTTGAGTTTTCTGTGTTACCTTTATCATATCTTCCGTTTCTAAAGTTGTTCAAAAATATTAAAAATAATTTCTGTTATGAGTGTTTTTTTGCTTTTTGTTTTCACTTTAACATACTTAAATTATTAAAGACAACATTAATTCCAAGGACATATTTCTTGACAACTAATTGAAATTATTGTAAAAGAGGCTATAAACACATGGTGACAATCCTGATTATTTTTCTCTAGCCAAGAAAAATATGAAAATGTTGGTATTAAGATAAATCATTATTTTTCATCAATATCTGTCACTTGTGCCTGTAAGAAACAACATACTATTTATCATTCTTTAGCAGAAGCAGTGTACCAAACAACAGTTAATGTAAGTCAGGAAGCCTTGTGGTTTCGAAAAATCCTTTCAGAGTTTGGATTCCATTAGCAACATCCAATCAACCTCTGGTGCGACAATCAGAGTGGCATAAATATTGCCAAAGACCCAGTTCAACATCAACACAACAAACACATCGAGCTACACACACACTTCATCTAAAATCTCATTCATGATAAATTTACTGAAGTGTTATTTTTCCCTACAGAAGATCAAGTTGCAAACATTTTCACAAAGTCTCTTATAGAAGTGAAGTTTTCTAAACTTCAATCTATGTTAGGAGTTTAGGAAGTTGTCATTAAGGGGGGTAGGCTCTAATGCCTCCTTCCTTATCCTATTATGTTTCCTTTGTAAATCCTTCAATCCTATCACAAATTGTTCTTAAGGGGGGATGTTAGGATATTTAGATACTTAGGAGTTAGTTAAGATAAACTTGGTCCAATGTTTCGTTAGGTAAAAGTGTGTTTCTTAGTGTGTTTCTTTAGTATGCATTTGTAGTTAGGAAATCCGACGGTCACGATATGTTTCCAACATAGAATGATTTGATAGTTTATATTCTCCTCGATCTTAATGACTACATATATCCGTGGATTAACACCTGAGTGGTCCATAATATCTATTTAAAGAGCATGGAGGGTCATTTGCTGATAATCGATTGTGAGAAACTCTCTTGTAAATCTCTTTGTAATCCTTTTCTTTTGCATTAATACATTGCTCCAAGTGGCCATGTTGGTTGGGGCAGTTGATGTTTTCCCGTAGGGTTTTACCATGTGAAAACATCGGTGTGTTGATCTTTTATCTAGTTGTGTGAGTGGTTACTGAAGGTGTTCATCATCTGTTGGAATACCTGTGTTGTTGAACAAATTGGACAAGAAATCTATGGTCAAGCAAGGTAAACGAACTAAAAGGCACCCTAAACATTTTAGAAGGAAGGTCAAAATTCTTCAAGGCAGAATAAACACCAAATATTGACATGTAAACTTGATGGCCCAAAAATGTGTTACTAGTTCTCAACTAGGATGAACCGACTTCAAGCTCCTAGATGCTAAAGAGTAACAAAATTATCATTGAAAAAATATAGCATACACTGGTAAGTTTTAGAGAATGGTTATGTCATAGGGATGCACCCCAAGTGCATCAAAAGTAGTTAAAAATATTTCCTTTTACTTGTTCAAACAATTAGTTTCCATAGAAACATGGTTAAAGAAAGAGGTTATGGAGGAGCTCACCCTAAAGAGGACATTATATTGTCTTGGGATGATAATGAATGAAGTTCTTCACATGTGATTTCCTCACATGTTCTTATCCCAGAACTTTGATACCGTTTACAGCTAGGAATGGCTAGCAACCCAAGACTATAAACTCTCCCAACTCAAAGGAACCACGAGTTTGAATGTATATGTGTACTTTGTTAGCAATGTTTATAGTTTGTTTTTTAATTCTATACAATCATGTTAAGTTGTTTAACTTTTGTATACAAAGTTTATGTTAAATTGTTTAACTTTTGTATATAAAGTTTGAGATATGTCAATTGGGTCTAGCTCGTGTGGTTGTGGGATGGAATGTTATCCTCCCCACCCAAGTTCTATTCTTGTTAATGAAATGTTGAGTTCATTATGAGTACAACATGAGTGGGCCTAATGGTTAAGAACATGTGTTTCCTCTTAAGAGGCCACAGGTTCAAATCAAGAGGGGGTAGAGTATAATGTACACTTCTGTAGACTTTAGTAGTCAAATCATTGCACGAAGGGGGTCTCTTGTCCCACAAATAAGGGGGTCTCATACAACAATTTGGTGTCTCACTTGGTTGTGACCTTAAAATTAGATTATTATTATTATTATTATTATTATTATTATTATTATATTGTTGATACAACTTCGAGTCTTGTTGTTGAATTGGCATTGTCCATTGAAGAATCTATGGTTTACCCTAGGTGCCATCCTCAAAATGAGGGGAAGTGCCCGAGGGTTTTCCTCGAATATTATACCTCGAAGAAAAAAAAAGGTTTGAGATATAAATTCTTCAAGGTTGCAATCCCAAGTTTGAGATATTTATATACTTGTGTGTGTGTGTGGGGACAATGATTGCAATTCCAATTTTGGTGTAAACTATTAACAATTAATGCACTAGAAACTCTTTTCCATATAATATAATGTTTTTTTTTAATTTTTTATTA
>ML777211.1:597550-624910 GCA_009831015.1 Picea engelmannii | reverse complement strand
AAGAAGAACTTTTCCTGAGAAAAGAAGTTGCATTTTCCTATGTAAAAACCTTATAAAGAGAAATTCCCGCAGGTTGCTATATAGGCAGGGTGCGGAAATGACAAATTCCCGCAGGTTGCTATATATCCAGGGTGCGAACTTTCCGCAGGTTGCTATATAGCTAGGGTGCGGACACTCCAGCACATGGGAAAAATGTACGGTTTCTCGAATTTTCTAGAAAGAGAAGCTTCTTGGGTGAGGTGGCATCCGAATAGTTTGGATCTTACTCGCTTTCATGATTTAGTGGGATCATCCTAACCTCCTCACCTTATCCTCTTTAGCTTATAAAAGGAGAGGAGCTCTCATGGAGAAGGGGTTCATGGTTCTTGGTTGTGGTTCTTTGGCTTGGAATTATTAGCTTTTGTGAGCTTGGTTAGCTTGAGCTTGTGATTTTCTTTGTCAAGATAGATTGTGAGCAGCCATCAGATCTATGGTTTCAGAATCCTTGGAGCAAGAAGTGTGTGGGGAACGAAGGACAGTTGGAAGGGACCTTACGACATCAAGGCAATGGTTGTAATCTCTCTTTCACATTTAATATGATACAGTAATATGATTCTTTCCTATAAAGCTTGTTGTGTTTTATTGTATGATTCCTTGATCACATACATAGGTTTGTATTGAGTTTATGCTATTGCTATCACTTTGGTTGGTTTGGGTTGTTTTGATATTGACTACACAAGAGCACTGNAGTGAAGCGGGAGCAACAAAGACTATAGGAAGCGATTATAAGGTATGTTACTTATTCTTGCCTCTTAGTAAATTCAATATTTAAAACTTAAGGAAAGCGTTCTATTCTGTCATGTTTTGTTCTAGATCCAGGTGGATCTAGGGAGATCGGTTTGTGTTCGCACTTACGGATTTATCCTATAACACCCTCCCCTAAGACATTAGCTTAAAGGAAATTCCTGATAGAGTTAAATCTCAATGAAATAAATTTGAAGCTTTGGAGTGGTTTCATATCCTACATGAACACAATGTTCTTATGGATGAGTGAGCAATTAAGGCTTCCAAGCGCCCGATGGGAATCCTCCTTATCAATTTTGAACGTCATGACCAAGTTATTCATTAAGCCAAAGAAAAAGCATAACCCTCGTCATCGCAATTAATGTAAATATCTGCATGGATCTTAGTTCTTTTACTTAGGACAACGAGGAAGTGAGGGCTAGTCACGTCTTGCACATAGACATTTCCTCCCACAATGTTTTAACAATACCTTGTTGGTAAATTGTAGTGAGGTGGTGGGATACTTTGAGTTCATGGCACAGTTCTATTCAGGAAAGGGGTTGGCTTCTCTATCACAAGGGTTTGTAATTTCATCGACACATCTTGTAGTCACACAAGAAGCCAATTCGTGGACATTCAAGGTGAATTCATCGGTTCTAGTCTTGTCCAAGTATGGGAATGTATTTTTGGTTTCATTTCGATCCTTGCATCAGGTGTTGGGCCAAATTAATCTCACTCCTTCCAACAACACAACAGGACAACAACATCTGATGAAGCAAAAGGCCACCATGGTGTAGCCCCTAGGAAGCCTTTCAACACAAGATGCTCCTATGAATTCCGACTAAGTTTCATAATCCTCTCTGTAGTATGATAGGTTTACTCTAGTTGGTTAAAATATCCTTTCTAATACATAGGAATATTCTTATTAGAATTACACTATTGTGTTTGGTAAAATTTGAATATCATTAGTCTTGGAGAAATCTGGACTAAATATATGTAATTTTTGGATATACTTTCATTGGCGGGTAGCTTCTTTCGTACTTTTCCACTGTGAGTTACAACCATTGATTTTATGTCCTCTCCCGCTAATCCTCCCCTCCTTGTTCGGTCTCCCTCTTCCTCCCCCCACTCTTCTCCCCAAAATAATTCCTTGACTTCCTCAAGATCCGCTCGCAGCTCAAGGTCTCCCGAAGCTTCCGCAGGGGCCTCCCCCATTCTCAAGAGAACTCATTCCCCCCACAAAGCTGGCTACACCCTAAGATCTCAGAGGAAGCATGGAGACAACTCTACCTCCTGTTGATGAAAAGGAATGGAATTCCTTATACCAAAATTTTCAAATCTTGTTGGGCTATGTCAAGATAGTTGGGATTATTACCCTAAGTTATAGCCTTAAGAAAAATATCAATCAACCCTCAAACAATATGTAGTTGGGCCTAATGCTAACTTATGTATTTGTGTTTTATCAAAGAAAATAAAATAAAATTCTTGTAACAGGAATTTATCACAGATTTAAGCAATAAAAAAAAAAACAAATTCGAGACAACATTATACATCAAGTCCAAAGATGAGACCCCAAAAAGCAACAATTATTTTATTAATTCATTTCTAAGTTACAACCAAAAACTTTCTTTTCATACCCCTGCGTGGGTAAGGACCAAAGTAAGACTTAGAAGTCTAAGGTGGAACGTTACATCACACATAGACCACTGGTGTCTTCTAAGAAAATACCAAGATTGAAAAAACTAGATCAACAAGCCACAAATGTACCACTGTCTTGACTTTGCAAAATAATCCTAATCGACAATGAAAACTAATTCAAAAATCAAATAAGAATTAATAGACTATCAAAACCAATGATTGACCTTTTGAAGCATGTCAATAATCTATGCTTCTTAGTCCTTCTTATTACCACCTTCAGTAAAACCTTGCTATCAACAAGAAGATTCAACTCTTAGGTAATTCAAAAAGAATGGAATATAAATGTAATCTCAATTCAAATCAAGAGGAAACCTTATCAGAATTTTGTCTTTGTCATTTTTTCTACTATCCCTCCATTAAATCCTTCTTTTATTCTTCAAAAGGTAGTTTGATTAGTTTCAACTACTTTTAGTTAAGTAGGGACAACTTTAATAAATAATTATAATAAAGGGTTTTAATAAAAAATAACCAGTTCTTCTTTTATTCTTCAAAAGGTAGTTTGATTAGTTTCAACTACTTTTAGTTAAGTAGGGACAACTTTAATAAATAATTATAATAAAGGGTTTTAATAAAAAATAACTAGTAGGTGGGGACCCCTATATAATTTTATTGTTTAATTTCCAATATCCCCTTATACCTGCATGAACTTAAAACATATGCTATACCATAAAATAAATGCACATCCATCAGCCTCCCATATAAATAATCATGGCATAAATACACTTGTGACTCCTAAAATATAATTCAACCATGCTATATATATACACTGTTTGTTGTCCAAAAAAATAGAGTGTGAATATGTCTAAAGCCAACTTCACAGTAAGAGTCATCATAAAATAAAACTTAAAAGTTATATTTTTTGTGGGAGGTTGTCCTTCTCTGTCCACTGTCCTAAGATGATGCCACCTTGTGTGTCTCTAAATATTCCTTGTAAGACTTCTTGTTTTGATTTGTTGATGCTTTAGGGTGCATATCACCAAAGGTGATATTTCTTGCTTCAAATTTTTGAGGAAGGAGTGAGAAGTAACATAATGGGAAGAGTTCTTTGATGAACTAGAGCTAAGTGAGAAAACAAGTTGCTTTCCTTTACTTGGTTCAAGCCCTTGAGCTAAAGATTTGTTTTTATTACGCTATTGAGCTGACATTGCATGCGAAGCCATGGAAATAATAGGTTGAAGCGATTGCTTAGGAGGAGTTGGAGGTAGTGGTAAAGGTACAATAGGCCAACCATGGTGATGAGTTTGAGGATCATGAACTACTTCATTCCATCAATCATTAACTAGAATCTCAGGTTGCATGGACACATGTAGTTCTACATGAACACCGATGATGCTAGGATGTGGTCGTCATGGGGGTCTAACAGGTGGAAGAGGAGGATTGAAATACCCTTGACCAACTAGATTAAGAAGGCTAGTTTGCAGTAATTGGTTAAACTCCTCTGAGTTTGCATCGAAATGGACAAAGAATCTAAGTCTTTTGTTTCTGCCCCTTGGCCAACCATCTTGTTTCCCTATGATCCAATTGCCTATGTTTCCCCTATTATCTTTGTTGGATATATTGCTGCCATGGCTGAAAAAGTTCATTTTCCTATTGTAAAGACCAGATTAGTGTATGTAACACACAACTTAATATATCATCAAAAATAATTTTGTTATTAAAATAATTTTAAAGTGGCTCTGAATGAATCAACAATTAAGCATGCAAGAAATCATGGGGATGGAAGGGGGAAGAGAAGTCAAAGAAGGAAAAAAATCCATATGCTCTGCCTCTAAAATGTCTCTGTAAATGTACATTACTTATAACTTCCACAATTTGATATGTATTAACTTAGAACATGGAAAAATAATGAACTTTGGGAGAAGTGAGGGGTTTGTAATGTGCGTAAAGTGAAATCAAATGAAAAGGACATGCAAAGCATGTTCAAAGTCACACAATCATTCTATAATAGTACGTACAAAGTCTGCCCATAATCCTCTTATCCATGCTCAACATTTATTAGATTAAATACACCATGCTCACCTTTTCTTATAATTATTTTCTAATAAAACAATTAGGGAGAAAATAAAATTAAAGTTTAAATGATGTATGATCAGGGACTTCGTGGACTAAATCTTGGAAAGTGTAAGAATGAGGGGGTTTGGCCCTGCATATGTAATTGAAAACAATCAACATTCTTCTAATCTTTGACGACAATCAAATGCTACATACCTTCAACAATGCATGCAATGTATCCATCAATACGTTATTCAAAACTTTTAATTCTTAAAATCATTTCAATACTCTCATCTCTGTATTAAAACATTCATACTTCAAAATCCATTAAAAGAAAATCATTTTGGTGCCTTATATGAAGTAATATGTCGAACCAATCATCAACCTCTAATAGTATCATACTGAAATCTAAATACAAACTCAATAACCAATAACCAATAGGTGTGCTGATTCCAACATTAAACCCATTCTTGACCAAATTTGATTCTTAATCGTCAAAGATAAATGACTCAGGTTTGAAACCCGAACATGGGATTTAAAACTTTTCAACCTAGGCACAAAATATGTTTTGCAATTGATGAGGGTTCGAAATCCATTAGAGGTTCAACAATATCGACATGACGAGGACAACAAAACTCTAGCACTAACACATATGAAGAAATTTGCAGTCCCAACCCGGTTTTCAATTTCACCTTATCACTCCCATGTGTTTAATGTCCAAACCCACATTTATTTGCTGTTGAAATAAAAGGTTAGCAGTAGGAAATTAAATTTAGCTGAAAACACACATAAACATCTTCTTTACTGCTGAAACTTAAAACATAAAATTTTAACTCATAAATGCAACCACATAGACACTTTATTTTTGTTCAAATCGACCCTGGAAAAACCCAATGTGGGAAAACTAGTTCTGGGAGGGGGCTTCTTTTATTATTGTCTTAAGAAATAATGAGCTACAATAGAGAATATTTTTCTAGCAATTACAAACATTACTTATCTCAAAATCGAGACAAAGTTCCTTCTCAAAAATTGTGCCAAAATCTCCTTGAAATCTATGCCAAAAAACTGTATTGAATGTATGGCCTGTACGACCCTTTCAACAACCTAAATCCACCTTGGAAGTTGTGCCACTGTCCAGAAATTAAGTACATATTGTACAAACTTTTATCAATAGAGATTTTCCTCGATTTGCATGCCAAAATGTTAGCTATATGGTACTGTACAGAACAATACATAATCCGTACTGTATGGCCTGTCCAATGCTGGTATTTCCTCCTCGAAATTTGTGCCCTTCTTTGCACAGAAAATTGCATCCTTCTTCACACAGAAATTCGTGCCCCTTCTTTGGCTCAATTGCTGCACCTTCTTCAACTATCCCTCATCCTCTCTCCAAATGCACATGAAGAATGAATGAGTCTTTTCCTCTTTTCCCTTCTTTTCCTTTTCCCAAAGTGACTTTTGGGTGACCCCTAGATCTAATGGCTCACATTCATTTAGATCAAGGGTGGAGAATAAGTGCACATTTAATTCTCCCTTTTAATTTATTATTCACCCCTTTCATTAAATACCCACATGGTACTTTATGATTCTAAAGTCACTTTCACTTTATAAAAGAATTTGACTTTACCACTTATAAAGTCATTTAAAAAGAGGGTCACACATGTGGACATTTTTCCCTAGGAAAAGACTCAAAGCCTAAGAAAACCACGTGTCCTTGGCACAAATTTAACGCTCCCTCTTACCGAGGAGAGTGTTACTCACCACCCCCATCTTGTCCCTGAAATGGACATGCTTGCCTCTTGTCAAGGGCTTCATGAGAATATCGACAACCTGCTTATCTGTGGAAACATACTCAATCTTTACTGCTCCTCTTTGGACATAGTCCCGTATAAAGTGATATCTGATCTCAATGTGTTTAGATAGATCATGAAATATTGGATTCTCTGTGAGTTTCAAGCAACTCTAATTGTTGTAGTAGATCATAGTTGGCTTCAACTCCTAATCAAATAGGCCCACCAACAAATTGTGAAGCCAAATGGTCTCACAAATAACCAAACTCACTGCCATGTAATCTGCCTTAGATGAACTCAAAGCCACATATTTTTGCTTGTGGCTGAACCACGAAACTACTGCTGAATCCAACCCAAAGCAACACCCTGAGGTACTTTTCCTGTCTGAAGTACACTCTGCCCATTCTAAATTTGTGTACCCTGCAAGCCTCACTCCATTCCCATGAACATAATCCAGTCCAAAATCCACTGTCCCCTACAGATAACGAAGAACATGATTTGCAACCATCTAATGCACTCTCTTAGGCTCTACCATAAACTGACTAAGTGTATTGATTGCAAAGCATATATCTGGTTTGGTGTTGACCAGATACATCAAATATCTAATCAGTTGACAATAACGAGTAGGATCCACCAACTCAGAATCCAAAGCATGAAGCTTCTTCCAGTTGGTGATCATGGGCGTGGACATGGGTTTATAGTCCCCCATGTGAAATATGCTAAGTATATCAATCAAGTACCTCTCTTGTCCCATGAAGATATGCCCCTCCTCCCGCCACACCTCCAATCCTAAAAAATAGTGCATCAAGCCGATGTCTTTCATCTCAAACTCTGAAGCAAGATCCCTCTTGCAACCTGCTATGAGTCTCTCATCCCCTGTGATAATCAAATCATCAACATATAGCACCAAAATGAGCGGATCCTCACCCACAACAATAAAGTAAGGGTTTGGATCATCCTCACTCTTCGTGAAACCCATCTGCTGCAAGTAAGTATCAATACGTGAATACCAAGCTCTTGGAGCTTGCTTCAGACCGTAGAGTGCTTTCTTCAACTTGCACGCATGGGACTCCTTCCCATGTGCCTCAAATCCCAGTGGTTGCTCGATATACAGCTCCTTTTTTATAACCCCTTTGAGAAATGTGATCTTCACGTACATTTGATGAATTTTCCACCCCATCTCTGCTGCAATAGATATAATTGATCGGATAGAAGTGTATCAAGTAATAGGAGCGAAGGTATCCTCATAATCTAATCCCTCTATATGTGAAAACCCTCTAGCCACAAAGGCGAGCTTTGTACTTCTCTATGCTGCCATCTGCATCATACTTGATCTTATAGAGCCATTTGGAAGTGACAACAAACTTTCCCTCATGACGAATCACTATCTCCCAAACATCATTCTTCATGATAGAGGCATACTCCTCCACCATGGCCTCTCTCCAAACATGCTGGCCGACGACCTCTTCATAGATAGAAGGCTCAGACTCAATAATGCCGGTCACCAGTGCAACATAGCTGCAAAACCTGTTAGGTGGTATTCTCTCCCTGGTGGCTCTCTTCGGAGATCCAACTGTCTGTGCATCCTTCAAGGTGTCTTGAAGCCACTTGGGCTTCCTCTTCCCCGAAGGAACCTCCTCATACACATCTGAAGAATGAGCCCCTTAGACCTGATCAACTTAATCTGATGATCTTGTGCGAGTTCCTAAAGAACTTGAAGTGCCATGTGTACTACCCACCAGTGGACTACCCAACGAGCTGCTCTAAGTGCTCTGAGTGCTAACCTGTGGGCTAGCCATTGGAGATATTGTAACCCTTGACACGCCTGTATCTCCCAATCCTCTAGTACCTCCTGGTCCCTAAGATCATGAGCTCTGTGGATCTGGACCCTGGGGTGAACTCTCCTGTTGCTGAGGAGACTGTGGCTCTCTCTCATCCAACTCCCGTGACCTCATAAAACCTCTCTCCTCCTCGAACTTCACATCCCATATAAATACAACTCTCCTCAATGTGGGAATGTAAATCTGGTAAGATTTCAAGGTCTCATTGCAACCCACAAAGATCCCCTTCTCTGCAGTGGGTTCCAGCTTGGTCCTCCTCTCCTTGGGGACATGAGAAAATGTGATACACCCAAAAATCACAAAGTGGCCAACTTGAGGATTTTTCCCCGTGTATGCCTCCTCAGGTGTCATGTTCCCCAATGCTCTATGAGGACTCCTGTTCTATAAATATACAACAATGTTTCATGCCTCTGCCCACAAAAACAAAGGCAACCTCTAATCATGAATCATCTCTCTAGCAACCCCAGTGATGGATCTATTTTTCCTCTCTACAACCCCATTTTTCTCGGGGTTGTAAGGAACAATCAATTCCTTCTTTATTCCCTCTCTCACACAAAAATCAATGAAGTCAGTGGAGGTATACTTTCCCCCATTAACATACCTCAACACTTTGATTTTTCTACCTGTCTAATTTTCTACAAGAGCTTTGAACTCTTGAAATCGTTTGAAGACTTCATCCTTTGTCTTAAAAAAAAAATCCAGGTCTTCTTGGAGTAGTCATCAATGAATAACACATAATACTCAAATCCACTCAAGGAAGTAGAAGACATATGACCACTCACATATGAATGAATCAAATCAAGAATCTATGCTGCTCTGCTATCCCTTCTGCGAAATTAAGCCTTGGTTTACTTCCCCATAGCACATCCTCTTCAAACATCATGATGCTTCACATTGAAATATGGAATACTAGTGGTAATATCTCTCAAAATATTGAGAGCCTCATGATGGAGATGTCCCATCCTTCGGTGCCATATCTCATACATATCTCTGCTGCTGGTCGTACATGAAAATGCCTTTGCTGACTCAAACACCAACCTATACAACTTCCCCTGATGGACACTGATCACTTTCACTGAAGTGATGTTGCCTCCCTTAGGATACATGAGGACTTGTCCATTTCTGAACACTACCTCAAATCCCCTGTCATCAATAGTGGAAATTGAAATAAGGCTCTTTTTCAAGCCAGGAACATACATAACCTTAGTGAATCTCAAGGGAGGAAGAGACTCCCTTTAAAAATATATTGTACCCACACTAACTGATTTCACTTTGCGATCATCACCAAATACAATATCAATATCCAATGCCCTCTCTTCAAGATCTCAGAACTGCTCCCTGACACCGGTCATGTGGTGAGAAGCAACACTGTCAATGTGCCACATCGTAGAGGATGTCACACTAGTAGCCAAACCAACTACCAGAGAGAACTCCTGGTCAAACTGAGAGGAGAAGTCCTCAATATCTGTTGATGCTGCCACATTCTTCACTTTCCCCCTCTTTCTTTTAGGACATGCAACTGCATAATATCCCATCTTCTGACAAGCCCAACATCAGTCTTTTCTCATATCTTCTCTCCCCTTCTTCTTTGGTTTACCCTGTCCTTTACTTCCACTGGTGGAAGCCCCCTTCTTGGACTTTCCCTTCTTGCCTTTCCCTGCAAGTGCTACATTCTCATCCTCATCACAATGCTTGGCTGCCCCATTACTACTCCTCCAAATATCATTTTGTATGCAATCATCTCACAATCTCTCCTAATCAGGGATATTCTCCTTGGCAATGATCCCCTCAACAAAAAATTCCCAATTCTTAGGAAGACCCTGTAAGGTGAGCCTGAACAACTCAGTCGTCTCCACTTCTTATCGTATGGAAGCCAACTCATCTTGAAACTGAGTGATACGAGTGAGGTAAGAAGCAACTGACTTAGACTTAGTCATTTTAGTGGCCTTCAATTTTTCTTTCAAAACCATCTTTCTGCTCTGATTTGAACTTTGGTAGAGTTTGGTGAGTGCCTCCCACATCTTGTATGCATTGGTATTTCCCCTCACATGAGGAATGACATGGTCTTTAATACCCTCCATAATAAGCCTCTTTGCCTTGTCATTGAGCTTCTTGTATGCTTCCAACTCATCTGGAGTAGTGGGTAAGACAACCACTTTCTCCATAGTTCCCAATACTTTCGCCTCTTCACATATACATGTGATTCTTTCCTTCCATGCACTGAAATTTGCTGCACCCTCTAATATGTCCTCTACCTTCAATTCCGGGGCCATGACTAGCTGTCCAACACAAATAGAAGTCCAATTTTCTCTTTGGTAAACCACTGGTGACCTGTAATTTGATTTCTCCCTTTGTCTACTGTTATAAATCTATTTCATCCTTCAATGCTTTGATACCATGAAGAAATTTGCAGTCCCAACCCTGTTTTCAATTTCACCTTATCACTCCCATGTGTTTAATGTCCAAACCCACATTTATTTGCTATTGAAATAAAAGGTTAGCTACATGAAATGAAATTTAGCTGAAAAGACACATAGACATATTCTTTACTGCTGAAACTTATAACAAAAAAAATTAACTCAGAAATGCAACCACATAGACACTATTTTTGGTGAAACCGACCCTGGAAAAGCCCAATGTGGGAAAACCAGTTCTGGGAGGGGATTCTTTTATTACTGGCTTTAGAAATAATGAGCTACAACAAAGAATATCCAACAATTACAAACAATACTTTTCTCCTTACAACGCTTTATGGGCATATCCTACAACGCTTTATGGGCATATCCTTTTCTTTCTTATGCAACCAAATCAAAGTGGAACTCATAATGAAACTTGAAGAAATGAAAACATTGTTACTGTCATTCATAGAAATAGATCATTATGCCTTTTGAATTTTCGTAACAAATTAACATGCACATATATTTACTTCAAGAATAATTAAAAAATAAACCTCCATTTTATTTTCTTCCTAAGGGGGTCCCACCTACTAGTTACATTTATATAATAAGCTTCTAATATGCCTTGCAACAATTTGCAGGCTAGTGGCTAGTGGTGAGTTTACGAGTCAACATCTGGCGACTCCACAGGGTAGACAATTTTCAATTGGCTAGAACTTTTAGAATCTCTAGTTTTTCTTAAAACATACTTGCTGGTAAAACTGTCAATTTTTTTTGATATACTCTTGCAGAAATAGTTGTATGGAAGGAAGAAAATGAAAGGAGAAAAAATAATAGGGCTTTGATCATCTAATTTCAACAAAAAATCAGTAGATGTAGGAAATTACAACATAAGTAGCGATGCAAACTAAAAGAGAATCATTTGTCTTTATTGTTCTTATTATTTTCAAAATAGATTAGAAAAATTTCACAGACAACATGATCAAATAATGGCTTGAATAATCTAGCTTGACTCAAAATTTCAAGAAAAATGAAACAAAAAACAAACTGATGCAAAGTCAAAATGAAAATCAAATTGTATAAGCAGAAAAATAATATATACAACTGAAAACAAACATATACATGAAGCATTAGAAATTTAGTCAATCAATCATCCTGGTTCAACATAATGCTTTAAATTTGAACCACTTGTAGTGTACGAAAACAACCTCCCTTCCATATCCTTTAATAAGTAAAAATTGTTACCAATTGCTGAGGCGATTTTGTAGGGAAACAACCAAAGTTTATGAAATTTGGAGTGTTTTCCTCTATTATCATGTGCATAATCCCAAAGCAACACTTTCTCATTAACTTCAAAGATAGTTAATTTAGCCTTTTTATTGGAGTGTTTTTGACAAATGTTGCCTTTTAATTAGAGTTTCCAGAGCATGGTTCCCTTGTTCTTCTAAGGCTATCAAGGCATTTATTCTCTGAGAAATATTTGTCCGATTGAATTCTTCAACCTATAATGTGAATCGAAGGGAAGCAAGCTCAAGCTCTACATGCATAATGGCTTCCCGACCATATGAAAGGTGAAATGGAGTATGACCGGTACTAGACTTGGTAGTTGTATGATCTTCCCAAATTGAATATGTGAGTACTGTGTTCCATTGGTGAGGTTTATCATCTATAATCTTCCTTAAAATTTTGATCATTTTTTTTTTGTGGACTCATCCTGCCCATTTCCTTGTGGATAATAAGTGGATGAAGTAAAATGTTTCACTCTGAATTTACTAAGAAACTGAGTGAATTTTGCAGAAATAAAAGCTGGTCCATTATCTGAAATAATTTCTATAGGAAGAACAAAGTGAGAGAATATATTAGATCCCAAAAAAGAAATTGTTTGCTCATCTTGTGCACACTTTAGTGGTATAGCTTAAGTTCACTTGGTAAAGTAATTTGTTGTTGTAAGTATAAAAATGTGTCCAACAGAAGATGGGGGATTGATAAGGACAATGAAATCTAACCCCTATTTGGAAAATGGAAAATCAGGGAGAACATGTTGCAAGGGCATGGCAGAGAATTCCTCCTTGCCAGCAAACTTTTGGCATTTATCACAAGCCCGTGTAAATTAAAAAAGAATATTTGAAAATTGAGGTCTAGTAATAACCCGTTCTCAATATTTTAAAAGCAATGAATTTTGCTGCAAAGTGACCACCAATATGGAAGTTCGAATTTGTTGATCCATGAATTTCTCTTAAAACTTTCTGAGCTGCTGCATCATCTATACATCATAAATACAACCCATCAACAATTCTATGAAATAAATAATTTCCTAAGGTCAGATATTTAGAGGCTTCAATATGGAGCCTCCTGCGTTGATGAGATTCAAGGTAATCAGGACATTTTTGAAATTGCCAATATTAAATAAGGTCCTTATACGAAGGATGTTCAATTAAGTCAAAATTCTGATTTTCAAGAAAAAACAGTGTTGATAAAGGATTTTCATCACTTTCAAAAGAAACACCTGGTTCAAGATGTTGAGCTAACTAAAGTGGTAAGTCCCATCCCTTAATTGTTTTTGAAGTTGTGATCCTTAAATCGTGTTCTTGGATTTTTGCAAGCCAATGTGCAAGTTTTCCTGAAAGATGTGTTTGTGAAAGTAGAATCTTGACATCATGTAAAGGGACTTTTACATGTGTGTGCTTGCCAAGAATAAAGTGGTGAAATTTTTTGATAGCCTTCACAAGAATAAAAGTACGTTTTTCAATAAAAGAATATTTGATTTCATTGTCAGATAAGCTCTGACTCATGTAGGCTATCAATTTTTCATTTTTTTGATCATCTTTTTGAAGAAGAATGGCAGATATTACTTCTTAAGTTGAATTTGTATAAATAACAAAATCTTTGTGAAAATTTGGTTTTGCCAAAATTGGTGCAAAACTGATTTCCCTTTTGATTCCTACAAAGGCCTTTTCGGTGTCCTCATTCCATGAGAAAGATTGATCCTGTTTCAACATATTATGAATAGGCTTGGCAATTACAACAAAATCAACATCAAATATTCTAACAAAGTTAATTCTACCCATAAAATATTGAATTTCCTTTTTAGATGTAGGGGCTTGAAGATTTAGAATGGAGGTAACCCTTTCATGATCAATGATGATTCCTGAACTATGTGACCGAGAAGTTTACCTTGAGTTACACCAAAAATAGATTTTGAAGGATTTAAAGACATGCCAAATTTTTTGCATCGCAAATTGACTCTTTTAAGATGATCAAAATGATCTTGTCGGTTTTTAGAATAAATGATTAATTCATCAAGATAAACATGAATTGCCTTACCGATAAGATCATTGAAGGCTATTTGCATAGCCATTTAAAAAGTAGCACCTGCATTAGTTAAGACAAAAGGCATTCATTTGCAGACGAAGGTGCCCCATTGAGTTGTAAAAGTGGTTTTGTATTGATCTATCCTCTTGACTCTGATTTGATTATAACTTGGAAAATCGTCAAGTAGGGACATCATTTGAGATCCTGCCACTTGCTGCAAAATCATTTCCATATTAGGAAGGGGAAAGTTATATTTTACGCTTGCTCTATTTAGTGCAAGAAAATCAACACATAATTGAATGTCACCATTCTTTTTCCGTACAGGAACAAGCTTAGACAACTACTCATAATATTTAACCAGGAAGTTGATGTGAACATTTATCAATTTTTCTACTTCTTTCCTTATAGTAGCTTCAAGGGTAGGGTTTATAGGCCTTTGTTTTTTCCTAGAAAGTTTTTCTTCTTCCTTGATTGGAATAGCATGCTGGATAACACTAGGATCAAAACCACAAAGATCCTCATAAGATAAAAAAAAAACATCTTTAAATTCACAGAATAAATCCATGAATTTTTACCTTTCATCTTCTAAACATTGGGCTGCAATTTTTAAAATCTTTGGATACTCACGAGTTCCAATGTTCACTCGGATGATATATCCAATTTTCCTTTTCGACTCCACTTCTTCTTTATCTTTCTTGTTGCTAACATCACTTGTTGAGAACGAGCTTTCAAGAGGATCCATCCCTCTAGGAATTTTATTATCTTCAAGTGAAATGATATCCTCGAGCTTATAAAGCTCATTCTGTAAAAAAGAAAAAATGCTTTCATCATTAGGGAATACCTTCCAAGATTTCACATTATTATGAAGATGTGTTCGATATAAAGACAAAAATATGTAATCAGGTCTTTGAGGCAATAATTTCCTTATAGGGCAGGTTGCAAAAAAAATCAACCTATCAACTATGGAGTTCAATTCCTTTTTGATGTGAGTGATGTTAAAAGATAACAGATTTGAAATCAAATCCCAAACAACTTGAGTGTATATTTTCAACAACTTGTTGGAAGGATTATAGTTTTTTCTCACCAAATTAACAACAAGTTCTGAATATCCAAAAACAATGAGATGATAATAGCCTAGATTGTAAGCGTTTTCAATTCTTAACAACAAGGATTCAAATTCAGTAACGTTATTAGTACAAACAAATTATAATTTGTAGGAAAAATGATGAATTTTACCAACATGAGAGTATAATACAATGCCTGCTCCTTTACCTTCACTTGAAAATGCACCATCAAAGTGCATATGCCACATTCCATTTTCGTAATGATAAGGTTGTTCAACATAAACATCATCTTCTTCTGTAAAATTGAGTACACACCCATATTTCCTCAATATAATTTACATTTGGTTGAGGAGTGTTTTCTATATATGGTGAAATTTGTCCTTCCCTTAAATCAATAATGTTCTTTCCATTTTTGGGAATGGACATGCGTGTGCCATCTAATGACATATAACCACCAGTCAAAGCATGCTAATCTCTACCTAGAATAATAGAGTGGTTACTAATGAACATGTCGATTACTTGAATGTTGAATGTGGTTCTGATTTCAGGATGAGCACAAAGAACTAAAGTTACATCCTTAATTTCACTAATTGTTGTTTAATGTTGATTATTATAGGACAACACACTTCTCAAATTTTCATTTGTACAAGAGAGTCATAGTTCTTCCATAATAATCTTGGACATGACACTAGGGCCTGATCCACCATATATCAAGCAACAATGAGCTATCCTATCCATTATTTTTATAGATATATAAAAGGGATGATTTTTTATAGGGTTCCTAAAATGATTTACACCTAACTTATTTACATGCAATTCATCTCCATTATGTTTTTTTAGATAAACTAGCTATTGTAGAAGTTTTACCTTCCATATAATTATTCAGATGTTGTTGTTATTCGGGAAGAGTGACCATGTCCAAGAGATATGCATATGATTTAATGTTATCTAGTTGCTTAAGAATGTTATATTTTTATGGAGGTAAAGATGTTGATGCCTCTTGACTTTGAGTTTTTATAACAACCCGAGGATTTGTGTCTTGGGAGGATGAACTAGGAGTAAAAGTAGTCTTAGGATTACCACCCTTCCCTTTATTCATGTATGATTTATTCCTTGTTTACACCATCATCACATCCTCTTTAGGATCCCAATCTAACACAACAATGGTTGTTGGCACAGGGGCATACCCGAGGTTCACTCCAAGAGCGCACCAACAAGCCCTAGCTACTGGCCCTTTCGGCAGCACCTGCGAAGAAGATGCAGTCTCACCCGAAGCAACTAAGAGGGGGGTTGCAGGACATAAATGTCTACAACCAGGGGAATATCAAGTGGATCTATCACAACAACAATACAACATTTATATATAACTTATTAGCTAGGTCTATCCTGCGCAACTATAGATCTGATCTAACATAAGATTGCAAATAACAATATACAGTGACAGAGATCCAGGCATCAATCACACATACGACACAAATTATACGTGGTTCACCCTCGCTCTAGGGCTACATCCACAAAACTGTTCTTATGATTTATTAAGGTAAATAATACCTTTCTTATCTGCGCTCTCAACTAGCAGATCTTCTTTCTTTTCTCTCTTTCCCTCCCCTTCCTGCGCACCCAACTGTAGGACTCGACCTTCGCACACAACTGAAGATCTCACAATACAATCCTTTCTCTACACAACAAAACAACAATATCATACCAATACTCCATGACCAACCTGACCCAGGTCCTCTTGACCTTTATTTATACATTACAATCCCTCACCGACAACCTTAGGTCGAAACCTAGGTGCCAAAACCCTAGATACCAAAACCCTAGGTGTCTAAAACCCTAGGTCAACTTGACCCACTTTTTTCGGGCTTCACCAGCCTGTCTTTCCTTCTTCATCGTGCGGTGCTCCAAAGAATCCAATGATCGCTTTCTCTGCTTACTGAGTTGTCCACGATCCTTCTTCCTTTCTTATCTGTCATCCCTGATCTCCTCATCCAACGGCTTGCTTTTCCGCACTTCTCTCCATCTTTCCTTCTCTTTTTCTCACTTCGACTCAGTGACAGTTACTGTGTCTCCCACGAAGCTCGTTTTTTACCTTTCCTTCCTTGTTCTTCACTTCCTTCCATAACCAAGGGCCAAAAGGCCCCTAACACTCATTTGTGACTCGTCCCAAGGCACTTCAGATATGATCCTCTTGTTTTACTTCGACTTTGGACTGCGCAGTGCAACCCTTGCTTTCTGCTTTTTGCCTCCTTTCCATCCTTGTGCAGACTGCCTTTTCTGTGTATGGTACCTAGTTTCAATTGCACATGGTACCTAGACCCTTTTCCGCATGCTTTTACTGAGAGCTGCGAGGCAGCTGGTTGTCATAGTACAACTTCAGCCGACTCCCATTCACCAATCCTTCTTTCCACTCCCCCTTCAATGTTTTCAGTTGCACAACTCCTCCTTGTGTGACATAGACAACTTCATATGGCCCAAGCCAATGTATTCTGAACTTTCCTGGATGCTTCATGAACTTGCTGTCATACACCAACACTAAGTCACCTTGCTTGAATGCCTTCTTCTTGATATGTCTATCGTGATAAGCCTTTTCTCTTTCCTTCTGTACTTGCTGATGGAATCCTGCAATAAATCTGTCTTCTTCTAGTTCGACCAACTATGTGAGTCTCTCCTGAACAACGCCAGAATCATCCATTTATGTAAATGTAGCAATTATTAAGCTTGGTACCAAGTATTCCATCAGAACAATAGCTTCAAGACCATAAACCAACTTGAAAGGGGTCTGCATTGTTAATTTCTTGCAAGTGGTTCTATAAGCCCAGAGTACTGCAGGTACTCTTAAATCCCAGTCATCCCTATTCACACTGCAAATATTCATCAATGCTGTCTCCAAGATCTTGTTGAATGCTTCAACTGTCCCATTTTCTTGTGGATGATAAGGTGTACTCTTCTGATGGTGGATTGCAAATTCTTTAGTCAGGGCTTCAACTATCTTATTGATGAAGTGTGTACCTTGATCACTCATAAGTATCTTAGGGCATCCAAACATAGTTATTATGTCATCAAATATAAAATGCACAACTGTAGTTGCACTATAGTCCTTGACTGCTCTAGCTTCGACCCATCTAGTTAAGTATTCTATCGCAGTAATAATGTACCTTGCTCCTATGCGCTTTCTTGGTGGGTTTATAGGTCCTACGAAGTCAATGGCCCACTTCTCAAATGCTTGCAGGGTCAACTGTGGTGCTAATGGAATTTTGTCTCTTTTGGATGGTTTCACAACTCGTTAGCATACATCACAGGCTCTGGCATATTCTTTAGCATCTCTGTGTAAGGTAGGCCACCATAGGCTAGCTCGCAGAACCTTCTGCACAGTTTCTTTCCCTGCGTAATGTCCTCCTGCGATGCCTTCATGAGATTCTGCGAGGATCAGTGGTTGCTCTGTCTCCATAACACACCTCCTTAATATTTCATCCGGTCCCATTTTGTACAGCTGTCTAGCTATAAGTGAAAAGTCTGCAGCATGCACCACTAGCTGTTTCTTCTGAGGAATTGTATACTCACTTGGAGCCATTCCTGTAGATAGGAACTGGACTATGTCTGCGAAGTGGTCATCAATATTTCTAATGGAGAGGAGCTGTGCATTTGGTAATGTATCCTCCAAACTAGTGGGTTCTTCGCCATGTTCCAACCTTGATAAGTGGTATGGGCCCTTGTTCATTCTTCCTGACTTAACTATGATCTCAAAATCATATTCTTGAAGCAACAGAATCCATCTGCATATTCGCCCCCCAAACACTGTCTTGTTGACTAGGTACTTCAGCACGGAGTGATCAATAAACATTTTAAAGTGTCCTCCCAACAAGTAGTGGCAGAATTTTTGCAGCGCATACACCATGGCTAGTCCCTCTCTCTCTGTAGTGGTGTAATTAACTTTGGATGTGGATAGCTTCCTGCTGGAAAATGCTAATGGATGATCAATGTCCCCTTCTCCTGGTTGTGCCAGTACTGCACCTAATGCAATAGAAGATGCATTGATATGCACATGGAATTCTTTGCTCCAATCTGGAAAAACCAGAATGGGCACTGTAACCATCCTCTGTTTCAGTGTGTCGAAGTTCTGCTGACATTCATTTGTGCACTCATACTAGCAGTCCTTCTTCAACAACTTCTCCATTGGTGTTGTAATTTGGGCATATCCTTTGATAAATTTCCTATAATATCCAGTATGGCCTAATGTAGTGCGCAGTTGTTTGACTGAAGTAGGAGGTGGAAAATCAACTATAATTGCAATTTTAGATGGGTCAACCAACAATCCCTGTTTTCATACAATATGACCTAATAACACTCCAAATGGTGAGAAGAAGATGCATTTATTCAGATTCAAAGCAATTTGACACTGCCTACATTTGTCCAACATTAGTCTTAGACATTCAATATGATTTTTCAACAAACTAAAAACAGTCCAGTAATCAAAGTATGCTTCTAAAAATTTATGCAAAAATTCTTTGAACGCTTCGACCACCACCCTAGAAAATATGGCTGGGGAATTATTCAATCCAAATGGCATTACTGTATATTGGTAGGATCCCCACTTTGTGGAAAAGGTAGTCTTATGACGGTCCTCCTTGGCAATGCGGATCTGATGGTATCCCGAAAATCCATTTGTGAAAGAATATACTTCCTGGCCTCCGACGTTATCCAACACTTCGTCTGTGAATGGTGTACAAAAAGGGTCATGCAAACAAGCATCATTCAGCTTCCTGATATCTACGCAGATCCTGATCTCACCTGTCTTCTTGTCTTGCACCACCATAGGGCTTCTCCACTCCGACTCTTCGACAGATTCAATAATCCCTGCTTCTATCATTCTGTCGAGCTCGATCTTCACTTTTTCCTTGTATTTCGGGTTCAGTCTGTAAGGTCTTTGCTTGAATGGATTCACATTTGGTTTCAAAGGTATTCTCATCTCACCCATATGCCCTTTTATTCCCTTCACATCCCTTCATATCAGTGAACTTGGTCGAGAACAAGTCTTGATATTCGTGCAATAACTCTGTAATCTTGTCAATGGTAGCAGCATCCCAGTAATCTCTGACATTGGCAAGCTTTGATGTCTCCTCTGTCCCAATATTGAATTTCTTTATTTTGATCGGCTGTCCTATGAATGGCAGCTCAACTCCTGGTCCTTCCACATTTCTATGGCCTTCTGTCTCAACAATGTTTACCTTCCTCGGATCATCATCTTCATCGGCATTAATGTTGTAACATCCTTGCAATTTATGGAATGGCACAGTCCATTCATCCTATTTTTTCTCCAAAGGTAGGCCAGGTGCCTCCTTAGATAATTTCTATCTCACAATCTATAATGCTTGGTCTACTGAAAAAAATTCACTTTCAAACAAAAAGGTAGTTACAAAATTCTGGATCATAGCTTCCCAATTTGAAGTGACGAGGCGCAGCTCCGCTTGAAGGTACCGGTTGATAGGGATCGTCTCCAACGTGTTAATGAATCTGTGCACCCATTTTTCTAGAGGAATGTCACTCCAGGCCTCTTCGCATCTTTGCACATGGTCCTTTGGGCAACTTCGACGTGTGTACCTCACTTCGCAGCTTCCTAATTGTGCTGAGAATTGTGCTGTCATTAAAGTTCAACATTATGTCCAGTCTGTGATGTTTCCTTTCTGCGTCCCCCACCATATTGCTGGTGTGGATTTCATGGCCTCATCCATTTCCAACAACCTCTGTTGTGTTGGTACACTTGTCTCAAACTCTGATAAGAATTTTTCTGAAGGGTTCAACCCATCAAATGTGGGTAAGTTACTCACTATTGTGTCAATCCAACGAACCTCTCTGGTTAGTCTAGCACATCTTCTGGTAGAGACTTCATACATCTGGTTCTGCCAGTTCTCCAACGCTTCTTTTGAGTCTGATGAACATGCACCATCGCTTCACCAGCTCATATTCCCATCGACTGTAGGATTGATATAATCCTGTTGTCTAGATGTTAGTTTGTAGATGTTTTCCAGTTCGTACGCGTGGTCTTCTTCTCTGATAGGTTCTGTGTATCGAGGACTCTCATCTGGATCTAAAGGTTCAATGACCCTAAGGCCATCTCTTTCAAATGTCATACTCCTCTTCTTTAGATAAACAATAGTATAATTGTTGAAAGCCCAATCAATTCCTAATAATGCAGGGTAAGGGCAGCTGTCATCAACAATTTCAGTTACCTCAAAATCTGTAAAGGTTCCAACTCCATCAATGTCCACAGGGACATGCTCCAATCGTCCAAATGGGATAACAACTTGCTGGTTGTCCATGCGAAGCCTGATAGGGGAGTAGATCATCTTGGGTTTTCCCATTAGTGCCCAAGTTTTCTTCGTCATGAAATTAACCTCCAACCCTAAGTCAAGGACCACATAGTCTATATCATATTCTCCTATTTGAGCATTCAGGTGTAATTATTTATTTTTCCTTCTCCTTTTCCCAATTTGGTGCACTGCCCTAGTTAGTAAGGAATCTATCTTTCCTAGCTCATACTGCTTGATTAAATCTTGTAATTCTTGTACAACGCTTTTATCTTGAATCAACTTAACACAAGTGCACAAAAATTCCATGAGTTTGCTTACCTCTTTTCCTTCTATTGGTGACATAGACTGATCAAACGACTGAGGCATGCCATATTCTTTGATTTCTGGTTGTTTCTTTGATGAAGAGCCTTGATCTCCTTTGAACTCTTTTCTTGCCTCCTCAAATATCTGTCTTTCTTTCTTAGCATCAAACATTGGGGTATTCTCTGTAGCTTTCCTGACTCCGTGGTCATGTACAGTCTTTCCTTGGGCTACTCTATCTTCGCGAGGTTCAACGTATATCAGTTGCACCTGCAGGTTTTTCTAAGGTCCTCGTCTTTCCTGAAACTTAGCTAGAAACATAGGGCAGTCCTCGATGACGTGCTCGAAGGAATTGAAATAACTTCAGGTTGTGCAAGGGTTCTGGCAGTCCCTCACTAAATGTCCTAGCTTTGCGTAGTTGTAACAAATTATTTGTCCTCGGCCTTGACCCATACCTCCCCCTCATCCTTTTCCTCTGTATCCACCACAAGGATTGAAGTTTCCTCTCCCTGGAGAGTTTTATTTCGGAGTGTTTCCTTCTTGATGTACTTCGCCTTGGATCTTGTATATGTCTCTTGATATTTCGTGCATCAGGTGAAAGGCCCTACAATCTCTATCATCGTGCCCTACGGACTTACAGAATGTGTAGTACAAGTTTGTGAGTGTCTGAACATACTTCTTCATATAGTAGCACTCACCAGGGCGATGTCGGTTTATGCATACTTTGCACCAGGGCAGGTTAACTGACTTCAAGGGGCTCGACGCTCCCGAGGCCAAATATTCATGAAACAGGGGACAATGTTCTTTATCATGACCTTCGAATCTACATATTACACAACATATATCTTCTCTTTTGTCCTTCTCCTTGTCCTTCTTCATATCCTCGACCTGAAGAGATAAACTAGTTAGTTGGCTCAAGATCTGGCTCATGCCTGAGCTAGATTCTCCCATAGGTGTTGATTCAAGCTTCACGATGATCTCCAAAGCTTCTGCCTGCGATGCAATATTCTGCTGCATCAGGGGAACTCTGATATGTGGTAAAAGAGCAGTGATGAACCATTCTTTGTTTTTCTCATATGGGATCTTAAAAGTCAATCGACTTGTTAGGGTCTTGAATCTCTGATTGAACTCCCAAACAGATTCGACTACCTTCTGTTTGATCTCCTTCAGCTTAGTAATACACTGTGACTCCGACTTAGGTTTTTTTAAACTCTACAACCATCGCGTTCTTGATCTCATTTAGTGGCTTAGGCTGCATAAGTCCTTGGGCAAGCTTCATGTACCAGCTCAACGCGATCCCTCAACGTAGTGATAAACTAGTTTCTTTTAACAACTTCATCGGTAATATTTTTAATGTTCCATACGACCTCGCATAGGAACCAGTGCTGATCAGGATCTTCAGATCCATCTCCTTTAAAGATAGGGAGCCTCATCTTGTCTGCCTAGGTTTCCTGTCTGAGTGGATGCTAAACTACTACTAGTAGTAGTCTGCGAACTCTGGTGATTCAAAATATTCTAATTACTTAGTGTTTATGAAATAACAGAAGGATTGATATTACTTACTTCAGTGGTCTGCGTAGTTCTTGATGTTTCTGGCTCGTTCTGGTGAAGTTCTTCAACTTCCTCTTCCTCTACTTTGGTGGGTTCTGAATGTTCTTCGTCTGTCAAATCTGCCTCTTCTCCACTGTAGAAACCCTCGTCTCCATAGTTTTGCTTGAACAGGTTCTCAAGGTTAACCCCTCAAAATACTTTCCTGCTATGCGTATGTCCAGCTTCTGTGTTGCTGTCGCTGTCTGAATTCTTTAACATTAGCCTTTTCGGGTCCAACCAATCTACTGTATCGTCAAGACGTTCTTTTCATGCAACAACATCTTGATTCTTAGCTTCAGAAATTGTAAAAATTTTCCTCTGGGTCCTTTGAAGAAGTATCTCTCGGCCTAGCTATATGATTTTGTTCTTTCAACAACAAATTCGGTGATATACCCTCCAATGGTACTATCGAACCAGTGATATACAACCCTTGATATAGTGTTGTCGACTCTCTTAACCTTCTTAATCAACTCCGATGTAGAGACCATAGGAGGTCTACATCTGATCTCGAAATGGGTATTGACTAACCTAGCTAACCACTCATATAGATCTTGATGGATTCCTCCAAAGAATATCTCGTGGATATCAGTGAAGATGTGTCTCTATAGCCAACCTTCAGTACTTAGCTTAGGGTTCTTGTTTTGGGCTTCAACGAAGTCCCTGTCTTGATCCTCTATCCACTTATGAATCTCTGTCTTCGATGGGAGCCACCTTGACATTCCCTTACACAGATTCTGGTCTCGACAATGTAACCATTTTTTGGCACAGGGGCATACCCGAGATTCACTCCAAGAGCGCACCAACAATCCCTAGCTACTGGCCCTTTCAACATCACCTGTGAAGCAGATGCAGTCTCACCCGAAGCAACTAAGAGGGGGGTTGTAGGACAAAAATGTCTACAACCAGAGGAATATCAAGTGGATCTATCACAACAACAATACACCATTCATATATCACTTATCAACTAGGTCTATCCTGTGCAGCTATAGATTTGATCTAACATAAGATTGCAAATAACAATATACAGTGACAGAGATCCAGGCATCAACCACACATACAACACAAATTATACATGGTTCACCCTCTCTCTAGGGCTACGTCCACAAAACTTTGCTTATGATTTATTAAGGTAAAGAATACAGTTCTTATCTACGCTCTCAGCTAGCAGATCTTCTTTCTTCTCTCTCTTTCCCTCCCCTTCCTGCGCACACAACTGAAGATCTCACAATACAATCCTTTCTCTACACAACAAAACAACAATATCATACCAATCCTCCATGACCAACCTGACCCAGGGCCTCTTGACCTTTATTTATACGTTACAATCTCTCACCTACAGACTTAGGTCGAAACCTAGGTGCCAAAACCCTAGATACGAAAACCCTAGGTGTCTAAAACCCTAGGTCAACTTGACCCGCTTTTTTCTAGCTTCGCCAACCTGTCTTTCCTTCTTCATCACGTGGTGCTCCAAAGCATCCAATGATCTCTTTCTCTGCTTGCTGAGTTATCTACGATCCTTCTTCCTTTCTTATCTGTCATCCTTGATCTCCTCATCCAACGACTTTCTTTTCCGCACTTCGCTCCATCTTTCCTTCTCTTTTTCTCACTTTGACTCAGTGACAATTACTGTGTCTCTTGAGAAGCTCACTTTTTACCTTTCCTTCCTTGTTCTTCACTTCCTTCCATAACCAAGGGCCAACAATGGTTGTTTCAGTCTTTTCCCCAAAGATCCACTCCTGCGCTCTTTTCTTAATATCACAAGTACTTTCCTCATGGTTATCATCATAGAAATTACACCAAGCTCTAGAGAGAGTAGCCTTTGGATGATTATGAAACAAGGTATTAGGTGGCTAATTTCTCAAAACAACTTTAATGTGGAAGAATCAACGAGAGATGAAGTTGAAGTGACCCCTTACCTCTCAAAAGAAATCATTTGATTGCTCATATCTTGGACAAGCTGCAAAACTGTAGACATATCCGTCTGGTTTACAAAATATTCCTTGGGAAGACCCGTTCTTTCCAATAGTTCTTCATACTCTAAGCAAGTTTGAAGTGTAGACCCTAGGTTAATGAAATTTTTATCTTCTAGTCTATGATGATAAGAAGAGGATAGTGTTTATAAACACAACTTGATTTTGAGGACGAATTAGTTCAGGGATCTGATTGTATAACTTAGTGAAACAAAGATCAAATGTTTTGATTGTTTCACTCTGATTGTAGAAAATATTTTTATATTCCCATAAGTAATTTGTCGAGATTTTTTGTTGTCCATTAGTTGACTTGAACCAATAAACTAATTGATCCCATGTTGAAAATATTTTTTGAGGTAGTTCAAAGAAATATGCAACAACTTTTCCTTCTAAAGAATTCACAAACAAGTGCATGGAAGTGTCATTATCATTTGTACCTATGTTATTATAGGAATTGGAGAATGCTACCAAATATTCATCAGAAGAAATAGTGTCATTCCCTGAAAATTAGGAAGGGGATTTGCAACTGGAGTAAGATTTAATGGTGAAGATACATGCCATGGTGTAGTAGTTGCATCTTCTTCAAATTGGAATAAATCAAATTTCTTAATAACCTTAGCGAGATTCGTTGTGGATTGAACTGGGATGCGATGGATATAAATACTTCCAATTATTGATGAGGAAGAGACTTGTGAGGAAGTGGATGAACTAGTACTAGAAGATATCATCTTAAAAGTTATCGGAATAAAATATATTGTTGAACAAGAAGAGTTTGAAAAAGATCTTCGATGTCTAGGTTGCAGACTTTCTAAAACAAATTTTATTCTTCCTATTTCAGATAGAGGAATAAGCTTAGGAGATAAACCTCTTGTTCTTAGAGAAGAATGAAACTTTGAGGAAATATGAGAAACTCTTAACGAGGAGGTTGGTTATGGGCTTGCCTTTGTTGGGCTTCCCACTGTTCACAAATTCTTACATCTCTAGCAATGACCTCCCAAGAACAATGAAATTCTTCGCGAATATGAGCAATTTCTAAAATCAGATTAAATAAAGTCAAAGAAATACCGGTATGATCATATAAACCATCTCCAATGTTAGGTTGACGTACAACGTGCAAAGTCATGAAATTAGAAATAAAGAAAACTAAATACAGAAAATAGAATATAAATAATAGAAAATTATGGACTAACTCCCTAGTATGGTCACCAAATAAATGTTGATGAAAAGGAATGGAAGTCGTTATACCAACATTTTCAAATCTTGTTGGGCTACGACAAGATAATCATGATTATTATCCTAAGTTTATAGCCTTAATTAAAATATCAATCGACCCTCAAGCAAGATGTACTTGGGCCTAATTCTAACTTATGTATTCGTGTTTTATCAAACAAAATAAAAGAAATGTTTGTAACAAAAATTTATAACAGATTTAAGCAATAAAGAGAAAAAAAATCCGAGACAACATTATACATCAAGTCCAAAGATGAGACCCCAAAAACCAACAATGAATTTATTAATTCAATTTTGAATTAAAATGAAAAACTTTCTTTTCATACCCCAATGTGGGTAAGGCCCAAAGTAACACCAGAAGTCTAAGGTGGAATGTTACATCACACATAGACCATTGGTGTCTTCTAGATAAAGACCAAGACTGAGAAAACTAGATCAACAAGCCACAAATGTACCAATGTCTCGACTCTACAAAATAATCCTAATTAGCATTGAAAACTAATTCATAAATCAAATAAGAATTAACATACTATCAAAACAAATGATTGACCTTCGAAAGCATGTAAATAATCTATGCTTCTTATTCCTTCTTATTGCCACCTTTAGTAAAACCCTGCTATCAATAAGAAGATTCAACTCTTAGGTAATTCATAAATGAATGGAATATAAATGTAATCTCACTTTAGATCAAGAGAAAATCTTGTCAGAATTTTGCCTCTCACTCTTTTCCTACCTATCCCTCCATCAAGTCCTTATTTTATTCTTCAAAAGATAGTTTGATTAGTTTCAACTACTTTTAGTTAAGTAGTTAACTAACTTTTAGCTAAGTAGGGACAACTTTAATAAATGATTATAATAAAGGATTTTAATAAATAATAACTAGTAGGTGGGGACCCCCTATGTAACTTTATTGTTTAATTTTCAATATCCCCTTGTACCTCCATGAACTTAAAATATATTCTATACCACAAAATAAATGCACATCCATCAACCCCCCAAATAAATTATATATATATATATATATATATATATATATATATATATATATATATATATATATATATATATATATATATATATATATATATATATATATATATATAT
>ML777211.1:583512-597500 GCA_009831015.1 Picea engelmannii | reverse complement strand
ATATATATATATATATATATATATATATATATATATATATATATATATATATATATATATATATATATATATATATATATATATATATATATATATATATATAATCTATTGTCCAAAAAAATAGAGTGTCAATATGTCTAAAGGCAACTTCACAGTAAGAGTCATCATAAAATAAAACTTAAAAGTTATATTTTTTGTGGGAGGTTTTCCTGCTCTGTCCACTGTCCTGAGATGATGCCATCTTGCGTGTCTGTAAATTTTCCTTGGTAGAATTCTTGTCTTCATTTTTTGATGCTTTAGGGTGCATATCTTTAAAGGTGATATTTCTTGCTTCAAAATTTTGAGGAATGGAGTGAGAAGTAACAGAATGGGAAGAGTTCTTTGATGAACCAGAGCTAAGTGAGCAAGCAAGTTTCTTTCATATGCTTGGTTCAGGTCCTTGAGCTAAAGCTTTGGTTTTATTAGGCTGTTGAGATGACATTGCATGTGAAACCATGGAAACAACAAGTTGAAGTTTCTACTTAGGAGGAGGTGGAGGTAGTGGTAAATATACAATAGGCCATCCATGATGATGAGGTTGAGGATCACAAACTACTTCATTCCATCAATCATTAACTGGAATCTCAGGTTGCATGGACACATGTGGTTCTATAGGAATATTGGTGATGCTAAGATGTGGTTGTCATGGGGGTCTGACAGGTGGTGGAGGAGGATTGAAATACCCTTGACCAACTATATTATAAAGGCCAATTTACAGTAATTGGTTAAACTCCTTCGAGTTTGCATTGAAATGGATAGAGAATATAAGTGTTTTATTTCTACCCCTAGGCCAATTAGCTTGCCGCCCTCTATTCCAATTGCCTCTATTTCCCATGTTATCTCTATTGGATCTGTTGTTGCCATGTCTAAAAAAGCTTATTTCCCTATTGTAAATACCATATTAGTGTATGTAACACACAACTCAATATATCATCAAAAATAATTTTGTTATTAAAATAATTTTAAAGTGGCTCTGAATGAATAAAAAATCAAGCATGGAAGCAATCATGGGGATGGAATGGGGAAGAAAAGTCAAAGAAAGAAAACAAACCATATGCTCTGCCTCTAAAACATCTCTGCAACTATACATTACTTATAGCTCCCACAATTTGATATGTATTAACTTAGAACATGGAAAATTAATGAACTTTGAGAGAAGTGAGGGGTTTGTAATGTGAGTAAAGTAAAGTTAAATAAAAGGGATGTGCAAAGAATGTTCAAAGTCATACAATCATTCGATAATAGTATGTACAAATTCTGCCCATAATCCTCTTATCCATGCTTAACATTTATTAGATAAAATATGCCATGCTAACCTTTCCTTATAATTGTTTTCTAATTACACAATTAGGTGGAAAATAAAATGAAAGTTTAAATGATGTATGATCTAGGACTTGGTGGAATAATTCTTGGAAAGTGTGAGAATAAGGGGGTTTGGTCCTAATGTGTAATTGAAAACAATCAATCGTCTTTAAATATTTGACTACAATCAAATTCTATTGACCTTCAACAATGCATGCAATGTCTCCATCAATCCATTATTCAAAACTTTTAATTCTTAAAATAAATTCAACACTCTCAAATATGTACTAAAACATTCATACTTCAAAATCCCTTAAAAGAAAATCATTTCAGTGCCTTATATGAAGTAATATGTCGAACCAATCATCAACCTCTAATAGTATCAAATTGAAATCTGAATAAAAACTCAATAACCAGTAACCAACATGTGTGCTGATCCCAACATTAAACCCACTCTTTACCAAATTTAATACTTAATCATCAAAGATAAATGGCTCAGGTTTGAAACTTGAACCTGGGCTTTAAACATTTTCAACCAAGGCACAAAATGTGTTTCACAATCGAGGAGGGTTCAAAATCCATTAGAGGTTGAACAATAACGACACAACGAGCACAGTAAAACTCCAACATGAACACATATATGTATGTTGGTATTCCAAATAACCAAGGCTCAAACCATATACAATCATCTTAGCATGTGCAAAATCCCAGAGTAGCACTTTCTCATCAGCTTCAAAGACATTTTATTTAACCTTTTTTTTAATCAAAGTACTTGAAAAATTGTTGCATTTTTCTTAGATTTTCTAGAGCATGGTTCTTCTAAGGCTAGCAAGGTATTTATTCTCCGAGAAATATTTGTTGTATTCAGTTCTTCAACCTGTAATTCTAATCGAATGGAAGTGAGCTCAATCTCTACATAAATAATGGCTTCCTGGACATACAAAAGGTGAAATGGATTATGATCAATACTAGACTTGTTAGTGGCCTCATCTGCTCAAAGTGCATACATGAGTAGTGTGTTCCATTAATGGGTATCATCTATAATATTCCTTAACATTTTGATCAGTTTTTTGTTTGTGGACTCAACTTTCCCATTTCCTTGTGGATAATAGGTGGATGAAGCAAAATGTTTCACTCTGAAGTTACTAAGAAATTGAGTGAATTTTGTAGAAATAAAAGATGGTCCATTATCTGAAATAATTTCTATAGGAAGACCAAAGTGAGAGAATATATTAGATTCCAGAAAATAAATCACCTACTCATCTTGTGCACTCTTGAGTGGTACAAATTAAGTCCACTTGGTAAAGCAATATGTTGTTGTAAGTATAAAAATGTGTCCAACATAAGATGGGGGATTGATAGGGCCAATGAAATCTAACCCCCATTTGGAAAATGGAAAATCAAAGAGAAGAAGTTGCAAGGGCATGGTAGAGAAATTCTCATTGCCAACAAACTTTTGGCCTTTATCACAAGCCCTTGTAAATTTAAAAGGATCTTTGAAAATTGAGGGCTAGTAATAACATGTTCTCAATATTTTAAAAGCAGTGGATTTTGCTACAAAGTGACCAGTAATAACATGTTCTCAATATTTTAAAAGCAGTGGATTTTTCTACAAAGTGATCACCAATATGGAAGTTCAAATATTTTGATCCATGAATTTCTCTTAAAACTTTCAGAGCTGCTGCATCATCTATACATTGTAACAACAACCCATCAACAGATCTACGAAATACAGGATTTCCTAATATCAAATATTTAGAGGCTTCAAGATGGAGCCTCCTGCGTTGATGAGATTCAAGGTAATCATGAAATTTTTGAAATTGCAGAAAATAAATAAGGTCCTTATACCAAGGATGTTCAATTAAGTCAAAATTATGATTTTCAATAAAAACGGTGTTGATAAAGGATTTTCATCACTCTCAAATTAAACACTTGGTTCAGGATGTTGAGCCAAGTGAAGTGCTAAGTCTCGTCCCTTAATTTTTTTTGATGTTGTGATCCTTAAATCATGTTCTTGGATTTTTGCAAGCCAATGTGCAAGTTTTCCCGAAATATGCGTTTGTGAAAGTAGAAACTTGACTGCAGGTAATGGGACGTTTACGTACATGTGCTTGCCAAGGATAAAGTGGCAAAATTCACAAGAGTAAAAATATGTTTTTCAATAAAATAATAGTTGATTTCATCGTCAGATAAGCTCTGACTCATGTAGGCTATTGGTTGTTCATTGTTTTGAATAATAATGACAAAGATTGCTTCTTCAATTGAATTTGTATAAATAATAAAATATTTGTCAAAATTTGGTTTCGCCAAAACTGGTGCATAACTGATTTCCCTTTTGATTCCTTTAAAAGGCCCTTTCAATGTTCTTATTCCATGAGAAAAATTGATCTTGTTTCAACACATTATGAATAGGCTTGACAATTACAACAAAATCAAGAACAAATCTTCTAACAAAGTTAATTCTACCCATAAAAGATTGAATTTCCTTTTTAGATGTAGGGGCTTGAAGATTTAGAATGGCGGTAACCTTCTCATGATCAATGTTGATTCCTGAAGCATAAAATATGTGACTGAGAAGTTTACCTTGAGTTACACCAAAAACAAATTTTGAAGGATTTAAATACATGCCAATTTTTCTGCATTGCAAAAAGACCTTTTTAAGATGATCAAAATGATCTTGTCCATTTTTAGAGTAAATAGTTAAATCATCAAGATAAACCTGAATTATCATATGATAAGATCATTGAAGGCTATTTGAATAGCCCTATTAAAAGTAACACCTGCATTATTTAATCCAAAAGGCATTCGCTCCTAGGCAAAGGTGCCCCATCGAGTTGTAAAAGTGGTTTTGTATGTATCTTCCCTCTTGACTCTGATTTGATTATAACTTGAAAAACCGTCAAGTAGCGACATCATTTGAGATCCTGCCACTTGTTGTAAAATCATTTCCATATTAGGAAGGATAAAGTTATCTTTTATATTTGCTCTATGTAGTGCAAGAAAATCAACACATAATCGGATGCCACCATTCTTTTTCCATACAGGAACAAGATTGGACACCCACTTAGAATATTTAACCGGGAAGATGATGTGAGAATTTATTGGTTTTTCTACTTCTTTCCATACAATAGCTTCAAGGGAAGGGTTTATTGGCCTCTATTTTCTCCTAACATATTTTTCTTGTTGCTTTATTGGAATAGCATGTTGGATAACACTAGGATCAAAACCATGAAGATCCTCATAAGACTAGGAAAAAACATCTCTAAATTCACGGAATAAATCCATGAATTTTTGTCTTTCATCTTCTGAACATTGGGCTCCAATTTTTAAAATCTTTGGATACTCATGAGTTCCAATGTTCATTGGCATGATATATCCAATTTTATTTTTTGACTCCTCTTCTTCTTTATTTTTATTGTTGCTAACATCACTTGTTGAGAACGAGCTCTCAAGAGGAGTCATTCCTTTAGCAATTTTATTATCTTCAAGTGAAATGATTTCCTTGGCTCGATAAATCTCATTCTATAAAAACGCACAAATGATTCATCATCAAGGAATACTTTCCATGATTCTGCATTATTAGGAAGATGAGGTCGATATAAAGACATAACTATGCAATCAAGTCTTTGAGGCAATAATTGCCTTGTAGGACAGGCTGCAAAAACAACCAACCTATCAGCTATGGAGTTCAATTCCCTTTTTATGTGAGTGATGTTAAAAGATAGAAAATTTGAAATCAAATCCCAAACAACTTGAGTGTATATTTTCAACAACTTGTCGGAAGGATTATATATTTTTCTCACCAAATTAATGTAACATACCCAACCACCCACAGGCTGGGCATGCTACTTCAAATTAAACACTTCAAAAATGATTTCAAATTTTTGATAAAATTTAATTAATTAAGAATCACGATGATCCATGTGGATATCGGTGGCCACCCACCTATTCCAACTGGGTCAAAACAGTCTTCTGGCAATATACTATTTTTTAGCAATTTTTCCGTTCCTAAACTTCCGGGGCCATTTTGAGGGCCTAAATGAAGGTTTTTCGGGATCGAGCACCCCAAAGATAAACTAATACTCTCATTGAGCCCCCAAAATTAATATCCTCAACGATGCATTTCCAACGAGCTATCATGCACCCCAAACGAAGATAGTATGCCAAAGTTACGCCTGCAAGAAGTTGATACACCAAACTACCCAAAACGGGGTCCACAAAACTGTTGATTTTTCATCTTCCAGGGTTAGGGTTTTGGATTTTATTTATGTTAAAAGTTCATTTAGAGCCTCATTGTAACAATCATCTTCTTGCGAATGTGAATAACCATCACATCTCTTCTCAGAGATAAGATGCCACCATTCTAGCGAGTCTTTCACTCTGTATTTCTACAGTTTTGTACATTTCGCTCATTAATAGAAATTGTATATTAATGTATCTCTGTGTTTATAGTTGCATATATGATATATTTATGTTATATTATTGGATATATGAGATATCTTTGTACATTTCTTGATTATATCTCCGCTCTCATTTCATGCCGAAAATAATCTGGATCAGTTGTTTCAGAGCAGGTTGCTCTTGATAGTTTTTTTCAGTGCATGTCCCTGACGAGGTCCGAGTATAGAAAGTTGGGTCTTGAGCTTGTCTCTCTTGAGGAAAATCTCTCTTGCATGCCCAAGAAACCCTCCATGGTGGAAGAAAATAAAAATGTCAGAGCAAGCAATTCTTTTAATCTGTTGCTTGAGCAAGCTCTCACTCGACAGAGGGACGAAATGATGGAGAATTTTTCCCACATCCTTCAACACTTGCCGATAACAACTGAGTCCTCTTCATCAAGCGACCACTTTGGAGGCACCTCAAATTTCAAGGTACAAGTTAATTTTGATATTCTCGTATTTGAAGGACAGATAGATGCAATTGCCCTAGAAAAATGGTTAAATCTGCTAGAAGGTTATTTCTCTGTTCACAATTTTTTCGATAGGGAAAATATCACCTTCACACTCCTTGAATCTCTCCCCCATGTCAAACATTGGTGGGAAACTTACTGGGAGAAAATTTACACAGAGGAGTCTGGAATATATGGGACCGATACCACTTGGGATTTTTTTTTGGATGCGGTCAAGGAACAATATTACCCTGTTGGTAACTATGCTGACCAATACATGAGATGGACCACGTTGCGTCAAGAGAGGGGCCAAGAAGTGCCAGAGTTAACCAATACCTTCCATACCTTGCACACCAAGCTGGGTATCAAATATTCTGAGTGGCATTTGGTTCTGATATACCATGGGGCTCTACACAAATACATCCAAACTGAAATGGAGTTTCTGGACATCTCATCGCTGGGAGCTGGCTATCGATATGCTGTCAAAATTGAGCAGAAATTTCGGCACAAAAAAAAATGGGAGTTTGGGTCTGCAAATTTGCAACAACCAAAGTATGATAAAGATGACCCTAACAAACAACCTCTTGAAAACCAGTCCAGGCCATAGGAAAATAAGGGTCACATGAAGATGAAGAAGGACACTGGAAAGTTGTGTGATTTCCACAAAATCCCCTGGCACAACATTGATGAATGTCTCTCAAAACAATCATTGGTGGCCGAGATCAAAGATAAGGAGACGAACCCTGATTCAGAAAAATAATGGGAAAAGATAGATCATCAATGCAGACCCCACTGCCACTGTCGCGACCGCAACAATTCAACTAGAAGAACCAGTAGATTCTGAAGAGGGGGAGCACCTTTTTCATTCAAAGATGTGGGTTAAGGGGACCCCACTGCATTTATTGTTGATAGCGGAAGCCATAAGAACCTCATCTCAGCAGAGGTAATCAAACAATTGGGATTGTTGACAACACCACACCCACAACCATATAACATTGGGTGGATTTGCCAGGGACGAGACCTTCGTGTCAACCAACACTGTCGATTGTCATATAACATCCAATCCTTCAAATATGTGATGTTGCCCCACTGGATGTGTGTGATGTTTTGTTGGGAAAACCATATATGTGGAAGCACCATGTTATTTATGAGTCTCGACCCTGTAGTGTCATTGTTATTATGGGGGGTCATCTCTATAGGATACCAGAGGTAGTTCCAACTACTGTCCCACCTAAACAGTGGTGCAATATAGTATCTCATACTACAAAATTCAGCTTCTTCACAATCTGTTCAAAAGGTGAACATAAGAACACCGCAACCACTGTAGCCTTAGTCCAAGCACCTTCTGTCCAACAGAAGTAGGTCAATAATATTGAAGCTAAGTGCAAGGATTCCTTCCAGACATAGTCATCTCATGTAGCCAAACTGGTTCAAAAGGTCCAACCCTTCCAGCCACAGGTTCTTTCAACCACAGGTTCGTGACTATTGGCCCTTGACCAAGTTTTGAGGATTCTTGGTCATGTTTGACCTATTTTTGGGACTTCGACAGGCTGTCGAAAGCAGAGCGCAAGACAAAGCAGAGATCACAGGATCTTGACCCCTTTTTGGGTCCTTTTTGGGATTTGGGATTATGTAATGGGTATGGGATGTTGGCCCATGGGTTTACCCATGTTTAGGCCTATTTTGTAAAGTATAAATAGATGTCTAGGCAATTTAAGGGATAGCATCTATGTGATGTTGTGCTAAGTGCAAGTGGTGATTGTAAATGCTCTGTGCATGTTGTATGAGAACTTGCAAGGCTAAGTGCAAGTGACTCTAAAGACTGTGGAAGGCTTTGTGCTGTAACCTAGCTCGGGGAAGGAGGATCTGACGAAGTGCGCGCAGATCTCCTGTCCTATGCGGAGTGGGATTTTATGGCTCTGTGCATGTAGAATATTGACAGAAACTAATAAAGAAGACGAAGATTTGGTGGATGTAGCCCTAGGGTGGGGGTGAACCATGTACATGTTGTGTTGCTATGCTTTGTGCGATGAGTTGATGTGTTTACTTGCTTAGTTCTTTAATATAGATGAATGATAGATAAATCTATTGATGCTTTGTGCTTAATGATGTGGATAGATGTTAGATCTGACCTATGTGAACGTGTGTAGTGCTTGAATATACTAGATCTGGTTGAATACTGTGATGCTCTGTAGTTTAGGGTTTATCTGCATTATAACTAAGAACTGAATATTGATGAATATTAATTGCTAATTTCTCTGTTAAGTGTTAGAATCATAGATCTGTGTCCCAGCTAAGGTTGTAGACATCTGAGTCCTGCAACCACCCCTGCCTCTACCTCGGGTGAGACTTCATCTGCTTCGCAGGTGTTGCCGAAAGGGCTGGTAGTTAGGGTTTTGTTGGTGCACTATTGTAGCATTGAACCCTGGGTCTTCCCCTGTGCCAACAAATGGTTCCATTTCCGGGACCTGAAACTATGATTGCTGGGAACTGAGGAAGAAGAATCTTTGTGCAAAAATCTGACCTGAAATTGTGAAAGCTCCATGCGTAGATCTGTTGCCCTAGTGCGCAACATTCTATTTGATTTGTGAAGCTCTGTGCCAAGAAGAAGGGTCAGATCTGAAGAAAAGAGGTAAGATCTGGGAGCTTTGTGCCATGATAAAGGTGAGAGTGAGACTAAAGAGGTAAGATCTGTAAGCTTTGTTCTCTATAAAAGTAAGATAAGTGGAAATTTTTGTTTCTAGAGTATGGATCTAGGTATGGTTGATAGATTCTGTCCTAGTTTGAAAACTAGAGCACTAATAGATGAAAGAAGATTTGATATAAGTAGATCTGATAAGAATAGTGAAAGATATGTTATACCTATGCATATAAAGAATGTTTGGACTAACAAATGGATGCAGGATCCTAGAAATAAATCTTTGCAGGTTAGCTACTATGATCCCAGCGCACAGTACAGGAGAGGCCAATGATCATTTAAAATAAAGAGAGGATTAACCCTTTGTTACAGTTGCAGAAGACCATGACATCTGGCTAAGGAATGCCTTGGTAGAAGATCTAGTCGCCTCTGTTGTAAAGCTCTGGACCATGAAGTATTGGATTGCCCTAGAATGATTGCTAAGGTTGAAAGAATGAATATGAACCAAGAAAACCCTAAAGCAGATCCATAAACTGAGATCATGATAGAACCCCAGAAAGAATCAGAGAAAGTATTGCTACAGATGAAAGAAACCCTAAATGACCATTGACATATCATTTTATCAAAGATCTTCAAAGAAAAAGAATACATAGAAGCAAGAATAGGAGACTTCGACATTGGCTGTGTTTTGGACGAGGAAACACAGGTGAATATCATGACAGAAAGAACTTGGGAAACTTTAGGGAAGCCTACTATGATTCCTTCATTGGGAGGAATACTATTATTCAGAGGAAAGCTGATAACCCTATGTGGAAAGCTCACCCATATATCTATGAATGCCAATGGAACTTCGACAGAGGAAGAATTTGAAGTTGTTAAATTTATTGAGAACAACACCCCATTTGCTATGTTACTAGGAAAACCTTGGATTGAAAGAGATCAAAACAAAATGAAGGAAGAAGAAGTCCTAGAGCAAAAGAAGCAAGAGTTAAAAGATTTCATGACTAGGAGGATCACACACTTGATTGAAGAACAAGAGAACCAAGCGAAACTATTTAGAGCTAGAGATTTAGATGTCAAAATTGGAAGAACACTAGAAGAACCACAGAAGACTGAAGTACCTATTCTAGCTACAGATGAAGTATTACCTCTGATTTCTAGGAAAGAATCTCAACAACGCGAAGTTACTCTGCCGAAAAAAGATAATAATCAGAATGGAAAAAGGAATATCGAGAGGAAGCTCACTGGAAAGAAGGCTAGAAAGATGAGTAAGAAGAGAGCTAAGATTGAAAAGTTACAAAAGAATCCAGAGAGAACTTTGTAGAAGGAAAAATTGCAAAATTGGAGCTTCACCGGAATATTAGAACAATGTCACATGACACTTCGCCATGGCAAAGCAATATAGCCATTGGGAACAGTATAACTGTTAGACCAACACCCCGAATGGGAAGAAAGGCATTAATGATCAGACAACTTGCCACCAAACGATTGGGACTGCGCCATAACGTACATACCTGAGTTAACGAAGGATTCTCACTCATTGGACAGATCCATTTCCAAGTTATCTATTTATCCCGTCGTGCCATGCACCGAGAACACTTTTGCCAATTGTGATTGTTGAAACCCCTAGAGAACTAGTTGCCATCGCGAAGCATTTTCTGTGACTTTTCTAGAGATCTGGTCTCGTTGTATATTTGATCACCAACCCGAGATACCCAATCTAAGCATGTATGTCAGAAGAGTTCAGCGCTGCAAAGAAAGTTGTCGAAGAAGTTCTCATTGACCTCATGACTGAAAGAGTAATGTCGATGTCTGTAGGTGTACAAGCATCATCGATGAGAGGAGTGCAAGCCTCTTTGTCGACCTCTCACGGATCCGGTCCATCCCGAGTCGTAACAGAAAAGAGAACCAAACACATAGACGATCTAGCCAATGTGAAGTTGATCCCATCTATAGTACCCGACTATATCCCACCTCTAGCCGATGTGGTGAGTCACAATAGTGTGCCAAGAGATTTCGAGTACACCATGGTTACTGTGTACCTTCCGAAAGGGATACACGCAGTAAGAGTACATAAAGACAAGATCACAGTGTTGAAGTTCAGTGACTTCAACCTCAGAGATCGCAATAATCATAACATGCTCTCCCTGTACAATTACCTGACTAGTATGAAGGGGAAGAACTCAAATATAATCCCCCTACTGTGGACGATGAACCTCGCGCAGTCCACCCTATTAATTGTCATGAAAATCCCACACTTTGGAAGGCACTAGGAAGTCAACGCCTGTGTCAAGATGCTACTATCGTGCTACCATGGCGGCTACTTATGGATATACCTACGTATTACAGTCAATCCGACGTTGATCCACAGGATCATAGGGTTGAGTATGAAAGGGCCTGACCCACAGGAGTTCTATCCAGAAAAAACCACAGATCACGCACTAGCCCAGAAGATCAAGGATACGTATAGCGATGTTGAAAAGGGAACGCGAGGCTACAAGGTAGCCTCCATATAGAATGGCACAGTGCGCCTATCCTGTCAGTTAATAGATAGAAAGTTAGTAAGGAAGAACAGACCTACGCAGGTCACAGGCTTTGTTCTTGACCTCGCAGGAAAGTGTGTAGAATGTTTACAGATGAACTGGGTGAAGTACCTAGTGAATCAACTAGAGCTAGATTGCCGCGAAGCACATGATTAGGACTACGAGTTCCACTTCAGATGGATCCTGATCCTTATCGCCTTTGTTGCCTGAGATATGCCGTAAGGTGCAACCTTCCTAGATATTGAACCGTTTGAACCGCTTGCTGCGAAGTTCGCTACACTCTGGTACTCAAGTGATATGAACAAACAGTGGTAGTCGAACGCTTTTTTTCATACGTATTACCTTCATATGAAGAGAGACATAGAAGCTGAACCTTGCAAGACTCTGAAAACCCTATAGAGGTTCCAACCCCTGATGAAGTTCAGCACAGATCGACATTTCATCTACATAACAACGCGAGCCGATGAACACAAAGAGCAGCTCCAGTCGTACTATAAACTTATGGAAGGAGACTTGGAGGAGATCAATAAGGACTGGTCTAGAGACCTCCTTATCCCTGCTGACCCTATAGAGATGTCTAATTCTGAACTGGACAGTCCGTTGGCCACTCACAAAGAACATAACACACTTGGAACCAACAGAAGGAAGAAGACTGAAGAGGTCCAGGATTTAAGCAGCACCTCAGGAAAGACTGCTTCGGTATCACCTGACCGAGGGGGTGATGATGAAAAAGAAGTTGAACAGAAGCAAGGCGAAGTAACATAGCCTCAAGAAGAGACCGATCCCCTGAAGAAGAGGAAGGTTTCTTCCCCAAAACCTTCTTCCCGAAAGAAATCGAGAGCCACCGTGACCAAGATGAATACTGTGCTCACTACTGATGATTTTGACTTCATCATAGAAGCCCTCAATGAAGCTTCGCTGGAAATCACCGAGAAAAAAGAAGCTAAGTAGGAGGAAATGTATGATAGAATTTAGGTCAAACTCCGAGGGGTACAACAGGCCCTTAAGTCCAGTCGCGCAGTCTCCATTGCGCCCCTGCCATCGGGAGAACCAGAGTTGGGAGATGAGCCAACTCAACTCCGCCGACTATATGATGCAACTGAAGCTCGCCTTCAAAGGGTGTAGGAAGAAACTGAACATGCCACTATGGCCTTAAAGTAAGTACAAGAGGAAGCCATGGAGCAACACAGAATTGCACACCAGAAGAAAGATGAACTTCAAGCGAAATTTGCAGAAGATAGAGAAAAAATCCAGAAGAAAAAAGAACAACTGCTTGTGAAGCAGATTGGAATTGAAGAAGCAGTCACTCGGGCACTTCGCTCTGTGACTGGCTTAGAGAAAAAGGTGGAAGAATATGTGGAAAACCAAGTGGCGAAGCTTGCTGAAGCTATTTAACATCTTCAACAGAGAGTTGCAGAATTAGAGCTACAAATAGTGCCAAGCACTCCATAGGAAGTGCGAGACCAAAGAGAAGCAACTGCCCAGAGCGCAGTTGGAAGGATCAGAGCATTTTCCGTCGAATGCAAGTAGATAAGTAGTCAAAGTGCGCAGAATTATTAGAGACTATCTGAGGACCCTAAACATAAGAAACTGGAATCTCAGCTCCAGGAAGCGAAGCAGCAAGCAAAGACAATACAGGCACAGTTGAAGCTCCTGTCACCATTTGAAAGGATGAAGTGATCCTAAGAACAACGCATCGCTCAACAACAAGTTCATGCCATACATAGCAGAGTTATGGAAGTAACACAAATGCTCCAACCAGTCCAAGATGCAACTTTCTTATTGTTTGAAGAGATTGAAGGCTGAGGAGCAGAGCTGGAACAAGTAGTCACTGCAGTTGAACAACACTTAGAGGGACCTGTCAACGAAGTAGTTATCCAGGAGTTCGCTGAACAGGAGGCCGTGGCACAACAACAAGTCGAAGCCGCTCGAGCCAAGATCGAGGCTTTTGAAGCAGAACTACCTAGAGAAGAGTGACTCAGGATGAGTCACAGGTGAGTGTTGGGGGCCTGTTGGCCCTTAACAAAGTTTTGAGGATTCTTGGTCATGTTTGACCTATTTTTGGGACTTCGACAGGCTGTCGAAGGCAGAGCGCAATATGAAGCAGAGATCGCAGGATATCGACCCCTTTTTGGGTCCTTTTTGGGATTTGGAATTATGTAATGGGTATGGGATGTCAGCCCATGGGTTTGTTAGACAACTGAGAGGGGGGGGTGAATCAGTTGTTACCGTGCTTAAACAATTATGGTTCTTTTAAACTCTTTGTAGAGACACTGAATGATGATCACAATAATGCAAGGAAATAAACAATGGCACTTTCAACATCATTCACATATATGAGAAACACAGAGACAGATATTTCCCAAGGAAACCCATGCAGGTTAAAACCTCTTTTTCTTTATATGATAATTAATGGTTACATTCTTTACAATATTATACATATGAGCACCAACTCATAATGAGGCTACAACCTCAGTTTTGCAAGCTGCAACTTGCTGAGAGCACCAACTCTCTGTTTTCTCTAGCACCCACTAGAGGGAAGCACCAACTCCCTAGTTTCTCTAGCACCAACTAGAAG
>ML777211.1:551823-576302 GCA_009831015.1 Picea engelmannii | reverse complement strand
GTTGAACCTATCTGGGAGAGATCTCAAGATTTTCTGAACTAAAGAAGGTTCCCCAATTGTTTCACCAAGTGCCTTCATTGCATTTACCAATTCTTCTACTCTCAGAAAGTATTTTCCAACAGTTTCATCTTCCTTCATCTTCAGCTGTTCAAACTATATTCTTTAGGTTTGAAGCTTTGCATCCTTTACCTTCTCATTACCCTCATAATTGTTAATGAGTTTGTCCCACATTTCTTTGGCAGTGCCTAGGTGCATAACTTTTACAAATTCTGCTTCTGCAAGCCCACTCAAGATAGCATTCATAGCCTTAGTGTTGAAGCTAAATTCTAGTTTGTCATCCTTATTAGCTAGCACAACTGGCTTTACATAACCAGTCTCTACCACATCCCAGACATCTGCACCTAAAGCCATTATGTAGGTTCTCATTCTAACTTTTCAGAAGGCAAAGTTTGTTCCATTGAACATAGGGGCCTTATTGGTTGAATTTCCTTCATGGCTTGACATGTTTAAGCTCTAGGATCTACCCTTAGATAAAAGGGGCCGACTCTGATACCAATTGTTAGACAACTGAGAGGGAGGGGTGAATCAGTTGTTACCATGCTTAAACAATTATGGTTCTTTTAAACTCTTTGTAGAGACACTGAATGATGATCACAATAATGCAGGGAAATAAATAATGGCACTTTCAACATCATTCACATATATGAGAAACACAGAGACAGATATTTCCCAAGGAAACCCATGCAGGGTAAAACCTCTTTTTCTTTATATGATAAGTAATGGTTACATTCTTTACAATATTATACATATGAGCACCAACTCATAATGAGGCTACAACCTTAGTTTTGCAAGATGCAACTTGCTGAGAGCACCAACTCTCTGTTTTCTCTAGCACCCACTAGAGGGAAGCACCAACTCCCTGGTTTCTCTAGCACCAACTCCCTGGTTTTTCTAGCACTAACTAGAAGGAAGCACCAACTCCCTGTGTTCAAGCACCCACTTGAACCTTTGAGGACACAATTCCTCCCTAGCTCCTCCCAACCACCCTGAAATATAAATATTTGCTACTGAAACTTATTGCAGTGATATGATGTTCAACAATGGCTTACCAGACTCATCACTGTTCTGCTGTATTTCGTTGCTCTGTCTGCCTCATTGCCTTTCTGCAAACATCACTTGCGCTGTCTGTTCTTCAGCTTTTTATGCTCTGTGTGCCATGTCCATTCACTGTACAGTTCCTCTTCTGTTCTCTTCAGCTGCTGTACTCTCCTCCTTCTTCACACATGAATCACCTTCACGAACAACAATCACAACAACCTCCAACAACAACAACAACCTCATCTCTTCTCTGTACCATGTACTTATAGCTTCTGTGCACCTTGTGCATGAAATGTGCGCAATGCCTCTGCATGCTGACTCCGCGTCGTTATCCTCCACCTCTCGAGTGCTCTGTCTGATCATCATCGTGACTCTTCAGCTTCTCTGGTGGTTCGCCCTGCGTGTCCAACATCATTGTATGTTATACTGAGATTCCTCAGCCTCTCTGGCAGTTTGAGACTCTTCATCTTCTCTGTGACAGTCGAACTCACCTTCTCTGTTTAGTTATAGGCCTCAATGCTCATCAGCTGTCAATCGCCTCCACGAACATCTTCATCCCTCTTAGAGACTCTTCACCTCCTCTATCAATCATCCCGAAGTGTCTTCGAGTCCTCTGGCAGAACCCATCAGTGGTTTCTGGCAGTTACACTATATCGTGCTACAGTTGCCCTCCGATCTTGTTCAAATTCATCTGCACCGTTGGATTGAATCCATGGGATCTTGCATTCATTTTGGCATTTTGGCATTTGACAATTCTGTGCTGAGTGTCTTGACACTTTATTTCACGATATTCGAAGTTCCGATACAGGACTTTTCTGCACTAGCTCCTTCTCTTCCCGTGACCAAGGGCTGTGACCACAACCTTATGCATAAGGCGCTTTCACGATTTTGCATATCGCAAATTCGCAATTCAAGTTTCTTTGTTTCTTTTGTCTCTCCATATTGCGATTCGCGAGACTCCGACACGGAGTTGAACCAACGATCCAGATCTGATCTCGATTCAATGGCTACGATTGAATCGCGATATCGCACATCGCAAAATCGGAAGTCTTGTTGCATTTGTTTCTTTTCCTTTTGAAATCGCGATTCACAAAACTTTGACACATCTATAATCAATGGTCTAGATTCATTCTCGATTCAATGGCTGCGATTGAATTGCGATATCGCATATCGCGAAATCGAGAATTTTTTCTTTTCTTTTTGAATTCGTGATTCGCGAAACTCCGATAAGGATTTGGATCAACGGTCCATATATGATCTTGACTCAATGGCTACGATTGAATTGCCATATCGCATATCATGATTTCGACATTCTTGTTGTCAAGTGTTTTTGTCACTTCAAAGTCCCGATCCCCGATACTCCATGAAGAAAATCAACGGTCCAGATCACTTCTTAACTGAACGGCTGCGATTAAATCGCGAAATCGCATATCGCGATATCGGGAATCCCGATGTCAGTAATTTTTGACATGTCCAACTCTTGATCCCCGAAATTCCGACAAGGACTGGAATCAACGGTCCAGATCAAATCTTTGATCTGACGGCTCATTTTACATCGCGATTTCGAGAAGTTAAGGAACCCTGTTCCTTTGACTCTCCAGTCAGCGAACTTATGATCTTTCCCCACATGTCCTTCCCGATGATGGACGGTCCTCCTTCTTTCGGGATTTTGTGAGCCCCTTTTCTCCTTGCACTTTTAAATATCGTGCAGGTTTTCCTCGATCCAATGATGGTCAGACCTTGTGCTCAGATCTAACGCCTGAGATCTATCCTCCTCTTTAGCGCACTCTTCTTGTCTTTATTCAGATCTGAAGGCCCTCATGCTGTCGGGAATTTTGGATGGGATCCAACGATCAACAATGCTTCTCCTCCAAGCTTACACATCCTTCTTACTTGGAATAATTTTGACTCTGCGCTAATTCCTCCTGAGCCTTCGTTGTTCCTGTTTGTCCATCGAAGCACACTTTGATCCTGCCATCTTCACTGTTGTACTTGCCATCAATGACAAGCATACGCTACATGTTAAGCATTTGCCAACAGGGTTTACCCATGTTTAGGCTTATTTTGTAAAATATAAATAGATGTCTAGGAAATGTAAGGGAGAGCATCTATGTGATGTTGTGCTAAGTGCAAGTGGTGATTGTAAATGCTCTGTGCATGTTGTATGAGAACTTGCAAGGCTAAGTGCAAGTGACTATAAAGACTGTGGAAGGTGTTGTGCTGTAACCTAGCTCGGGGAAGGAGGATCTGGCGAAGTGTGCGCAGATCTCTTGTCCTATGCGGAGTAGGATTTTGTGGCTCTATGCATGTAGAAGATTGACATAAACTAATAAAGAAGACAAAGAGTCGGTGGACGTAGCCCCAGGGTGGGGGTGAACCACGTACATGCTGTGTTTCTATGATTTGTGCGATGAGTTGATGTGTTTACTTTCTTAGTGCTTTAATATAGATGAATGATAGATAGATCTATTGATGCTTTGTGCTTAATGATGTGGATAGATGTTAGATCTGACCTATGTGAATGTGCGTAGTGCTTGAATATACTAGATCTGGTTGAATACTGTGATGCTTTGTAGTTTAGGGTTTATCTTCCCTGGGATTCACTGCGCTGTAACTAAGAACTGAATATTGATGAATGTTAACTACTAAGTGCTCTGTTAAGTGTTAGAATCATAGATCTGTGTCCCAGCTAAGGTTGCAGACATCTGATTCCTGCAACCACCCTTGCCTCTACCTCGGGTGAGACTTCATCTGCTTCGCAGGTGTTGCCGAAAGGGTCGATATTTAGGGTTTTTTTGGTGCGTTGTTGTAGCGTTGAACCCTGGGTGTGCCCCTATGCCAACAATGACAACCTTCAACAAGCTAAGCAACACAACTTCTCCAACAAGACAAGAAACTCATCAAGATGCAGATTTAGCAAACATTTTTCCCTCTCCCCCAATCACTCAACACAATGGAGACCATTTCTTCCTAAGGAGGGAGTATTGATCTAGGTGGATATCGGTGGCCACCCATCTATTCCAACTGGCTCAAAACAATCATCTAGCAATTTACTATTTTTAGCAATTTTTCGGTTCCTAAACTTTCGGGGCCATTTTGAGGGCCTAAATGAAGATTTTTCGGGATCAAGCACCTCAATAGTAGCCATAGGCTTTGATTGATCCCCCAAAATTAATATCCTTGACGATACCTTTCCAATGATCTATCGTGCGCCCCAAACGAAGATCGTATGCCAAAGTTATGCCCCCAGGAAGTTGATACACCAAACTACCCAAAATGAGGTCCACAAAATTGTTGGTTTTTCATCCTCCGGGGTTAGGGTTTTGGATTTTATTTATGTTAAAAAGGCCTTTAGAGCCTCATTGTAACAATCATCTTCTTGCGAATGTGAGTAGCTGTCACATCTCTTCTTAGAGATAAGATGCCACCATTCTAGCGAGTCTTTCACTCTGTATTTCTACAATTTTGTACATTTCGCTCATTAATAGAAATTGTGTATTACCGTATCTCTGTTTTTATGGTTGCATCTCTGATATATTTCTGTTATATTATTGGATATCTGAGATATCTTTGTACATTTCTTGATTATATCTCCACTCTCATTTCTTGCTGAAAATAATCTGGATCACATGAAAGAAAACCATAATAGCACATGCAATAATCAAGATTCATGCTACAACATAAAATAATGTTTAAAAATGCCATGCACAACAATAATCAACAAGAAGTCACATTAAATATACATATCTCAGAGATATTAATTAATACACAACAAAAATAAAAATATAAAAACATAGAAACACATGACATAAAGAACTTATCTTTAACAAAATGATTCACCAACTGGATGGAGACCAAGGATGTTCCACCCAACCATAGACATTGTTGTTCTAAGTCTTAATGACAATGTCACACCCGAGCTAGGGCTATGAATCCACAAGGACAGTTCCAGGGTGTCACTCAGCTTCCCAAACCATTTAGCACTCAAGCTCTCACAGGTTTCTCAACACACAATAATCCAAAGTACACCATCTCTCTTCTCTCTAGCATGTACAATCCAAGAGAATGGATCCCCTTCTCTACCACACAGTCCCTCAGGTTGTCCACTTCATTTTAGGGCTCTAGTGCATTTGGTTAAGAATCTCCATGCTGGAACTATGAGGATTCACAGCAGTGAGCACAATTTAGCACATGCCCATCCATCTCAGGCATACATGCATCAATTCATGGCTGGAATACACCAACAATTACTACAACCAACAAAACAATGCCTCCTCTCAAAAAATTCATTTTTCTTTTCCAAGCCAAGATCCAAATAAACGAGGAATGATGAATGGGTGAAAAAGTGAATGGAGAGAGAGAAAAAAATGAAGAGTGTGAACCCCCCAAACAACCCAAAGATGGGTTTATATATTTCTTGGAATTAAAGAACCACATGACCTTCCCCCAATAAGCTCATGTAACTGATATTCTCCATTAAAACCAAAATGAGTAAACAAAATATAAAATAAATACTTAGCCCCTCAAGCCTCCTCTCTCATGGAGTCATAGCCCCCTATAACTCTTGTCCTTGTCCGCCTAGCAACCAACGATGTATTTTATTATTAATGATGATCAAAGAATTACATTTACTAGGCACTCCGACCTCTTTTAATTGTTTGGGCACTCCGACCTTTCATCAAATAAACAAAATACATTATTTAATATGGGGACTCAAAACCAGAGTATTACAATTAACAAGTTATGAATCTCCAAATACAATGAGATGATAACATCCTAGATTGTAAGTGTTTTCAATTCTTAATAGCAAGGCTTCAAATTCAGTAACGCTATTAGTACATGCAAATTCTAATATGTAGGAAAAATTATGACTTTTACCAACATGATAGTATAATAGAAAGCATGCTCCATTACCTTCGCTTGAACATGCACCATCAAAGTGCATATGCCACATTCCATATTTGTAATCAAAAGGATGTTCAAGAGAAGCATCATCTTCTTCTGCAAAAATTGAGTACACGCCCATATTTTCCTAAATATAATTTACTTTTGGTTGAGGAACTTTTTCTATATATGGTGAAATTCATCCTTCCCTTAAAACAATAGTGTTCTTTCCATTTTTGGGAATGGACATGTGTGTTTCATCTCATGACATATAACCACCAATCAAAGCTTTCCAATCCCTACCTATAATAATAGAGTAGTGACTAGTAGGCATGTCGATTACTTGAATGCTCAATGTGGTTTTGATTTCAGGATGAGCGCAAAGAGCTAAAGTTACATCCTTAGTTTCACCAACTGTTGTTTGTTGTTGATTATTATAGGACAACATACTTCTCAAATTTTCATTTGTACAAGAGAGTCCTAGTTCTTCTATAATAATCTTGGACATGACACTAGGACCTAATCCACCATCTATCAAGCAACAATGAGCTATCCTATACATTATTTTTAAAGATATGTAAAAGGGAGGTTTTTTTACACGGTTCCTAAAATTGTAAAGGTAATGAGAGTCAAGATACTGTTGCCCTTCTGGAAACTGTGCTGGTGTCGACAAAAAGGGAGACACGACTCCAAGAAGAAAAGGGCTTCGTGAAATCCAAAGAAATAAGATTAGTGACTGATAAGGAACATGAACAAAGTCAAGATGTGGTGAGACTCAAGACTTCCCTTGGCTGGGGGTAAGTATGAAGGGTGATTGGAAGCAACCGTAAAACTATATCTAGTGTCAAGGGGATGACTAGATATGGGGTTAAATTGTGCCAGAGGCTAACAAACTGCACAAACTCAAACATCATGGGTGCATGGACTTGGGATACTCAGGGTTTATGAACGATGTTGGAAATGGAGAGTGGATGCCCCAACCAAGGGCGACATGGGTTGCGTTGCCAGAAAAAGAAGGTCTTCAAGGGTGACGATAGAAAGATAAGTACATGCTGGAAACAAAGGCTTTTTACAATTACCAAATAAATAAAGAATAATTTGGGATGAGTGTACAGGTACAGAAACAGGTGCCCCAGTGTGAGATGGATTTGTTGAAATTACTAAGGCAACTGAGAGGGGGGGGTGAATCAGTTGTTACTGTGCTTAAACAATTATAAATCTATTAAACCATTCTTAAATTTTCTTCAAGTGACTATCAATATTACACAACATATAGACGATATAAATAATGAGCATCAATCACACATAAGATATACACAGAGACAATTTTTCACGAGGAAACCCATAAAGGGAGAAAACCTCTTCTTCTTCGAAATGATAGGCAGTCTTTTAAGTTCTGTACATCATCTATAATTGAGCACCAACTCAATGTGAGGCTACTACCTCTGTTTTACAAGATCCAACTTGTTTGAGAGCACCAACTCTCTGGTTTCTCTAGCACCCACTAGAAGGAAGCACCAAATCCCTTAATGTTCCAACACCAACTGGATGAAAGCACCAACTTCCAGTTACATAGGCTCCAACCTGTATAACAGAGAACACTTGTTCTCCCTTGCACCACCTTGCCACCCTGGTTTCTCTGGCTGCAAACAAATGGAAGCTACAACTCCCTGTGTTCAAGCTCCCACTTGAACCTCCGAGGACAACAATCCTCCCTAGCACCTCCCAACCACCCTGGAATATAAATGAATAATTAAACAACCAACTACATAGATAAATTGATTCTTACCACTTCTTCTCTGTTTTGTAAATTTGGTCTTCTTCTAACTATTCTGCAATTCTTCTCTTCCTTTGTTTGTTCTGCAATTCTGCTCTGCTTCAACTTATTCTGTCATTCTGCTCTGCTTCAAGTCTTTTCCTCATCTGTTACTCTTCTCTGATTTTTATCTCACACTACGCATATTTTCAGTCTCACACTGCACATATTTTCAGTCTCACACTGTGCATCCTGTGATTTTCCCTTTCTTACAGTTTAATTCATTTTTAGTCCAGAACAACCAACCACGCACAGTCTGTATCATTTTCTTTTATGCACCACCCCCACAACAGTTACACTTCACATCTTCTTAGGCAAAAGAAAACCGTCTAAGCAACTGAAACGCCAACTGATCAAGAATCATGACTTAGTTTAGCTAACAGATTTGTAACTGATCAATTAACTATGATATGGAACAGTATCCCTCCGATCATATTCAAACTCACTTGAACCGTTGGATTAAAAATAAAGAATCTTGTACCTATTTCTCCATTTAGTAATTCGGCATTTCAGGATCCCTGTGGTGAAGCTTAGAACCTCTAGCTTCTTCCTCCATATTCCATCGATGTGCCCAATGGATGTGATCACGTGCTTATGCATAAAGCACTTTCACGATTTCGCATTTCGTGAATCTAGAGATGAAGCATCTCGACTCTCCAAGTCACGATCCCCGAAACTCCGAAATGGAGCTTATCTGAATTGACTCCTTCCCTCCTGATGACCATCGGCAGTGACCATAGGTTGTGCCAAAAAGGCACTTCATATTTTGCAAGTTTCCACATCATGCTTTGTTGACTCCAAGTCAGCGAAATTCTAATCGCTTGCCACTTGTCCTATTATTTGACGGTTCAAATCTGTTCTTGATTCAACAACTCAGATCATATCGCAATTTCGCATATCGTGATTTTGGCGTTCTTGTTGTTATGTTTCTTGCCTCTCCAAGTCGCGATTCGTGAAACTTTGAAATGGAGTCAGATCAACGGTCCAGATCACACCTTGATCTGACGATTGTGATTAAATCACGATTTCGGTGGTTATGTTTCTTGCCTCTCCAAGTCGTGATAGGCAAAGCTCCGAGATGGAGCTCAGATCAACGGTCCACGTTCTTGGTGATCCGACGGTCCTGATATTTTCGCGATCTCTCATCTCGTTATTCCTTAGATGGACATTCTCGTCACTCCAAGTCGCGATAGGCGAGACTCCGAGATGGAGCTGGATCAACGATCCAGAACAAGCCTCGATCTGACGGCTAAGATAGTTTCAGGATTCCGCATATCATGAATTCAAGAGGTTATGGAACCCTATTCCTTTGACTTTCCAGTCAGTGACATGATGATATTTCACCACGTGTCCTGCCTGAAGATGGATGGTCCTCCTTCTTTCAAGATTTTGTGAGCCCACTTCTCCTTGCACTTTAATGAACGTGCAGGTTCTCCCTGATCCAAAGATGGTCAGAACTTATGCTCAGATCTGACACCTGAGATCTGTCCTCCTCTTCTGCACGTTCTTCTTGTCTACAATCAGATCTGACGGTCCTCCTTCTTTCAGGAATTAAAATGGGATCCAACGATCAAAGATGCTGCTTCTCCTCCCGAGCTTACTTTGTTCCACTTACTCTGATTTTTCCATCGATGATCTGCCAACAATCCTTTGCACTATCTCTTCTGAGCTTATTCGAATCTTCTCTGCAACGTATTCTCATAATGCCCATCTATTACATACTTTCTGTACTCATGGCATCTTCATTGTTGTACTTGCCATCAATGACAAGCATACAAGCATGCGTTGTCTGTTAAATATTTGCCAATAGGCTTGGCCTATGAGGGCACAAGTTGTGGGGAGAACTGGTGGAGGGTGGGGGCCCCATGGGTAGGTTTTTGTATGAGGTAAATGAATGGAGGGAAATCTGCATATGGGAAAATTGATTTATGGATGAAATGGAGGGTTAATGATATTGCGGGGGTGCAGTCAAATAGAACTGAGATGAGATAATCTAGAAGTCCATTGGGAAAGCTAGCAAAATGATGAGAAGGAGTATGTGGCTTATTCTCGAAAATGCGTAAGACTATTGGGACTCCCATCCCTAGAGGGTGAAAGAAACATGAGTGTCAAAGTACCAAGGGGAACTATGAATGGGACAACTCATGTGGGGGAGAGTGCTACCGGGTGACAGTACCAAAATGCAACAGAGGTGACAGTACTGCAGAGCCGGATGTAGGGACCCTAAAGGTGAATGTCAGGGTGTGTGACTTGGAGATGCAATTAATATTCAGAGGGAATGATTACATTCCAGTGTCGATCATATACTTGAAGGGGCTACGCTAGTTTGTGATGACAAAGTACCTGCACACATTAAAACCAAATACCCGACATGAACAATATCTAATGATAAATAACATATAACGATTATTTGATAATTTTGAACATTAGCATGCATACCTGGACGTGATGTGAGAAAAATTCTCCCCCGAGGCCTAGTGCAGAAGGGGACCCGAGGAATGTGACTATGTAGATGGCGGGATCCTGATCCCGTGGCTGAAGACAGATAAGAAAACAGAGGCTTTGGGACCAGAGAGGTATGTCGGTGTATTTATGTTTTGTTATTTTGATAGTGTAGCATATGTTTATATATATATGGATGATGACTCTATATTTGTTTTTGTGTTTGCAGATGTGGGGCCTCGAGGCCTCGAGGCAGAGATGGTTGGAGAGTTGGCTCACCAAGGGCCAATGAGACTGCTGCGGGAAGAGCCATGGGTAGGAGAGATATGCCAAAGGGATGATGTTGGTGTGAGGCTAGCGGATGAGGCGAGGGTCGACTATAGACGCAGGTTCAATGATACAGGTGCATGACCATCGCATGCGGCGCAGGTAGAGGCCGACAGGGGGATGGAGGATATCTGTCGCTAGTTCGAGGTAGTGTTGTAGGGTGTGTTGGAGGGAATGTGGTCCCAAATTCATGACAAGAGAGTCCCAGAGCAATGTGTGGGTGTTTCGACAGAGTGGCGGACCTTGATCCGCCAGGCAACTATAGTGGGGGTAGCGATGACTGGTCGACTGCCCCATGGACCTGGAGGACCCCCAACTAGTGGGGTGCCTCTTGCTAATAGAGGACATAATGGGGGAGCTCTGGGGGCACCATGAGTGCCGATTTTTATTTATTTATTTATATAGGCCTGCAAGCCTATTTTGTACAGGGTAGTTGATACCCATTTTGTATAGGGTAGGGGGTACCCATTTTGTACTTATAAGGGTGATGGGACTCACTTTCCTACGAGTGATGTATATGTTGTACATTTGTAAACATTTATGATACTTTGACCGATATATATATATATATATGGATACACATATTTTGGATCTTTGTGATGGTTTATGATGTCTAATCTATATGCTATGACCGATGTTTGATGATTTATGTATATGTAATGATGTCTTGATGTGATAAATGACAATCTAACACTAGGTTAGCCATATTATCTGATATTTGATTAAATTGTCGTGGAATATGTGTAAATGTAATTGAATCAAAGTTTCAAGATAAGAGTCTAACTTGCAGGTATTTGTGAAAGAGGCAAGGATCATGGACACGATATACATTGTTGAACTGTAGGACGACAAACTGGGAATCTAATAAGACGCTAAGGTGACGAATGTGTCGATGACTGGCCTCAGCGAGGAGACCAATAACGACTATGTATTCTTCTTGATTGTTGGTGGTTGAGCCCAAACATATGCCGTTGGAGTGGAGCAATTCATGTGAGGGGGTATAGAGGGCCCAAGCGGCCAAAGCGATATTCTGTGTCCAACGGCTAGCACCATCAACGTAATCGATGTGGTAGGCCGATGGAGGATGCAGATGTCAATAACACAGATGGTAGATCAGACATGAGGCGTGGAGGTGAAAAAAAAAGACGAAAAACTCTACAAATGTGTACAAAGAAAAATCCTAGTGTAGGATGACTACACTCAGGCATAAAACTTCTTTAATTAAAACCCGTTGACAGGTTCTTTGAGAGGATAGTCTTCTGGAGATGGCATGATGTATGCGCCTTTAGTGAGGCAGTTTTGGACAATGTAGGGTCCATGCCATAAGGATTCAAATTTCCCATGACCAAGATTATCATGAGCGATATCGTAGGCTACGACGAGATCTCCTTCGTTAAATGAATGAAGGTTGACATGGCGGTCAAAGGGGGATTTGGACCATTTTTTAGCTTCCTCATTGTTTTGTAATGAAGACCGATGATCTTCATCCAACGAATCTAAGGTTATCAAGTGCTTCTCCATTGGAGCAGTGTCAGGTAATAGCTTGATGGCGGTGCACAACGTGGGAATTTCGCACTCAATGGGGAGGGTGGCTTCGATCCCATGGAAGAGATGAAACGGTGTAAAACAGGTGGAAATTTTGACTGCCGTGTGGTAAGCCCATAATGCTGAAAACAACATATGATGCTAGTTGGTATTATGTTTGTTTACGATACGTTGCAACATGGTTTTGAGGAATTTGTTGATAACCCCGACCTGTCCGTTGGAATGGGGGTAGTATGGGAGGAAAACTCATAGGAGAAGCCTAATTTTGAGGAGAGTTTGACGAAGATCTCATTCTCAAAGTGCTTACCATGATCAGAGACTATTTGTAGTGGAATTCCGAAATGGGTAATGACGTGGTTGAAGAAGAAACACGTTGTTGTGTCAGCGGTATTGTTGAAGGTAGGCATGGATTCGGCCCATTTGGTAAAGTAATATACTGCCACGAAAATGTACATGTGTCCATTACTGGATGGAGGATTGCAAGTCATGAAGTCTATGCCCCATTTGCTGAAGGGGCTGACGGTGATGACATGATGTAGAAGAGCGGGTGGTGCTTGTGATTTGTTTGCATAGAGCTGGAATTTGTCGCATTGCTTGACAACATGGATGCAGTCATAAAATAGTGTGGGTCAGAACTATCCTGCTCGAATGATTTTTTGGGCAGTGGATGTACCTGAGAGGTGGCCGTCGCAAGTCCTGCTATGGAAATCATTCAAGACTCTGTCTACTTCATCGATGGTCAAACATCGACAAAGTATGGTGTCGACCCCACGTCGATACAAAACGTCACCGATGAGGAGGTACCAAGGGGCCTGATGGTGAATGCACCGACGATCATATTGAGAGAGATGAGACCCAAAATTCTGTGTCTGAAGGTAGATGAGGAGGTTGCCATACTAGGGGTCATACGAGGGGATGAAGAAGAGGTGTTTGTGGGGAAAATCCGTATTGATGGGTGAACCTTTAGTGTTTGAGGGAAACACTGTGATGATTTCGGCGAGAACAAGTGCTTTCTTGCTTTTGGGAGTTGAGAAATCTAGATTGTATTCCTAAAGGTTGACGATCCATCGGGAAAAATTGCCATTAATCTGTCGTGGACTAAGCAAGTAATGCATGTGGTTAGAATCTTCCATGACTTTGGTAGTGCGAAGCAGGATATAATGACGCAGTTTCTAGACTGCGAGGACAACTGCGAGGGTTAGTTTCTCCTCATGATTGTATTTTAGGGGTGGTACTGAAATATTTTTACTGATGTAGTAAATAACATGCTCGCGTCCATCATCCCCTAGTTGGACGAGGACTCCTGCTACTGAGACGGCTGAGGATGACAAGTAGAGGATGTAATCGTGATCATAGTCTAGAGGAATAATCAAAGGGGAATTGGATAACGCTACTTTTGGATCATCAAAAGTGGTTTGGGCATGTTCATCCCATCGAAATGGGATATCATGACATAGTAAGAGAAGGAAACCATGCGCACGAGTGGTGTAATTTGGGAAAAAGCGTCGTAAACAGTTAGCTTTGCCTTGTAGGCTCTGCAGTTGGTGAAAATTCCTAGGTGGTGGAATTTTTGTGATAGATTGGACCTTGAGTGGGTCCACTATGATGCTGTGTTGGGAAACAATGAGCCCAAGGAGGCATTCGATGGTGATGCAAAATACACACTTGAGGGGGTTCAAGTGGATATTGTATTGGTGACATCGTTGAAAGACAACCCGTAAGTCATCTAAATGTTGAGTTCGTTTCTTGGATTGAGCAGTGAGGTTTCCCAAGTAAGAGAGGATGATGTAAGAAAGATCATGGAAAACATAAGTCATGGCCCGTTGGAATGTAGCACCTACGTTTTTGAGCCCAAAAGGCATGACACGATAAGCAAAAGTACCCCATGGGGTAGTAAAGGCGGTTTTGTACTGATCTGCTGGATGGATTTGTATTTGATTGTAACCGGAGAACCCATCCATGAAGGACAAGGCCTCGTGGCTGACACAGTCATCGATAATTTGGTTGATGAAAGGGGTTGGGAAGTTGTCTTTGGAACAAGCATGGTTGAGATCGCGAAAGTCTGTGTAGACGCGAATAGTGCCCTGTTTTTTGTTAACGAGGATGGCGTTGGAAACCCATGAGGTAAATGAACCCAACGACACGTAACTTGTCAATTTCGGCTTTGATAGCCACATCTTTGGATGGGTGAAGTGGGTGTTTCTTTTGACGAACTGGGGTGACATCGGGCCATGTGTCGATGTGATGTTCGACTATAGAAGGATCAAGGCCGAGAATCTCCGTATATGACCAGGACAAAATATCTCGATATTCTTGAAAGAGAGCTTTGTAAGCTGTGAGTTCCTCAAGGGAGCATGCAGCGCCAATGGTGATTTCCTCTATGATTCTTGGTTTAATGGAAATGTTGATTTTGACAGTGGGGGAGATATTGGCCATGTTTCCTTCTTCAAAAGCATCGGGGGCAGGGATAGGGTTGTTAAACCAGTCTATATGCCCTGATGGAATAAAATCCTTGGTTTCGATTGCACATATGGAGGCTTGGATAGGAGGGTCAAAGGCTTCCTGTGAGAGAAAAAGTGCTCTGTGATGGAGCACATTCCATGGGAAATCAAGGGTAGTGATTTCCTCTAGGATATCTTTGTCATAGTGAAAAACAAGACAATACATGGGATCCGTGGAGGTGTCATGGGCGACTATCACAGTGTGATTGTCCTCAAGTGGTGAAGACGTAGATGGGATATCACAACCATGTTGTGATGGCTCGCTTGACATAAACCAAATGTACAGACGCTGTGGGGGGTAAACTGTGGTAGGGGGTAAGATTTCTTGGGGGAAATGAACCAGAGAATTGGGAGGATTTGGGGGAATATCCTCAGACAGTCTATCCATGAACCATGGAGGGGTGGGAAGTGACTCAAGTTTAGGGGAGGTTATGTTAACAATATCTGGAGAATGGATAGGGGGAGGCACTTGCATCACATGAGGTTAGGTGGTTGAATGATTTTGAATAAGGGTGACTTGATGACACTTATATTCAATGATCCAAGGACACTGGTATGTGAAATGAGCAAGTGAGTCACAAAGAGAGAAAGGGCATCTCATCAGTTCGGGGACTGAGGTAGAGACTTAATGAATGTCAGTGACGTGGGTACCCAAAAGTGGTGGTGGAGAGGGCTCTTGCTAAAAGGTTTGGTGTACTGCCGTTAGCGTGTGTCGAAAATGAGGTAGAGTTGGGCAACGATGAGTGTAGTGGCCATATTTTGAACAAATGGCACAAGCGAATATGGTTCGCAACCCTTTACTGCTCGTAGTAGGGGACATTGTGGTAGTACTAGAGGTTCTTGGTGAAGCGACGAGCGATGTGGTTGCTCGAGGGAGTTGGATCATATTGCGTAACTTGGGAAGAGAAGGACATCCATTAGTGGGGTGTCCCTCTCTTTTGCATAATGCGCAAGGAGGTTGAACTCAGGGAGGAAGTGGAGCAGTGGGATCTTTATTCTTCTGTCTACCCCCAGCTGTGGCAGTGGTGCTGACAATTGGGGGTGGGGGTGGCGTGGCCATAGTTAGTACTAGAATATCCATCGAGATTCCATCTAACTGAGAAGGGAGAGATGGCTGAGAAACCATCGCGGGTGGGTGTAGATACCATATAGGTATGGCAAGTACCATGTTGGGAAGGGTAAGCGTTGTGGCTACCTGAAATGCTTGTACTCCCGGTGGGGGGTAGAAGAAGGGTATTTGAGTGATGGCTTGGGGGATTGTCTCCCAAACTAGGATTTTCCCCCGGGGGAGGGTGAAATTGGGGATAAGTGGTGTATTAGGGTTCTCAGGTAATCCTTGAGGTAAACTTTCTTCAACTAGTGGGACATTGAGGTGTGGAGAAGTCTTAGTGGGAGGAATGGTGTCTCCAGTGTCAGTTCCATTAGAATATACGACACACACTTGTGTTGAGGGGTGTATGAGAGGTGGTGCTCCATGGTATGCCCCCAGTAAGGATGGGTCCTTGAAAACTTCGGGGTCCATGTCAATGAGTGAATAGGCATTAGAACTAGTGCGGACAAGAGGCAGGATGTTATCGATGTTGGTGGAGTGGTTAGGCTCGTAATGTTAAATTTGGTCGATAGTGATGATTTTCCTATTGTGAGGGAACATCATGGTTCGAAACATAGAAGAGGCCACTGCCTTCATAGTGTACATGTAGCTATGTCCAAACAAGATATTGTAATTGAGCAGGGCGTCTATAACCTCAATGTCAATGAGGATGGTTTTTCCCTTGAGTTTGATGGGGACATTTTTAAATAGCCCTTCAGAGGAGGATGGTCGACCATCGTAAGCTCTTAAGTGATGGTGGATGGTACCCGCTCAAGGGAGCCAAGCTTCTTCCATACAGTTTTAGACATGATGCATGTGGATGAACCTTCATCAATGATACACCGATGAACCATTTTGTTCCGAATCCTGACTGGTATCTGGAAAGCTACCAAGGTGAGGAGATGTGGTTCTCATCTATCTAGATCAAATGTGATAAGTCTAGTATCAGTGGGGTCGACTACCCCCAAGGTGGAAAGTAAGGATTTCCATTGGGTTGGACAGGTTTGGAGGACCTCCAATACAAACATGGCTGCAGGGGACTATGCCAAGTCATCGACCAGACTGTAATTCTGTGCTGCCCTAGCCTGAGGGTTTTTAACATTATGTCGTAATGAAATGTGAGGGATACGAATGGGGGCTTCAGTGTTAGGGTGTGGAATCATCAAGGGTTGTTTGGCTATATATGGAGCTACTTTCGAAGTGTTGGGGGTATATTCAGGGGGCGCTGTGTGTTGACGATCACGCATTTGCAGAAGAATTTCCAGGGTTTTGATATTGTCCCATTTGTGGTGGGGCAAGATGTACCTTTTGTTGAGTATTCATCACACCTTGGTGTGGAATTGGGTTTTGCAACATGACTGGGGGTTATTGCTGCAAATACTGTTGGATTACTGAGAGGGGGGGTGAATCAGTAATAAAACAATTTACTCTTTTTTAACCATATAATCCAAGTGTTATATCAATGTAGCATTATCATCCAATGACTACAGAGTAAATAAGAAATGAAAAAATGAACAATCATACACATACATAGTACACCAGTGTTTTATGTGGAAACCCAAAGTGGGAGAAAACCACAGAATGATTTTTCTTATATGTCTTGAAGAATTACATTCATTGGAAGCACCAACTTCCTTTGTTTTCTAGCTGCAACTGTAAGGAGGCTCCAACCCCCTAGTTTCTCAAGATAAAACCTGAGGGAAGATCCAACTCCCTAATTCTCTGGTTACAACCCCCTAAGTTCTCTGACTACAACTGGAAGGTGGCTACAACCACCTGTCCTTGCCCCATCCAACCACCCTGATGTATAAGTAGAATGATCGAATCACTGTCACACTATCACTGTGAGATATATTGTTGTAAACCTGTACGAATCAACCTGTAATCAACCTGTACCATAAACAAGTGCATCAACCATGCACCAACCTGTACCTCAACTTGTACCATAAACAAGTGCATCAACCATGAACCAACCTGTACAAAACTTGTACCATGAACACGTGCATCAACCATGCACCAAACCTGTACAAATAACCTGTCACAACAACCTGTCCAAACAACCTATCACAACAACCTATCAAAACAACCTGTATCATCAATATTATCAACCAAATCAGATCTACTCACCAATATCAATGACCACGACAACTCTCAAATATGTACATCAACCAACCATAACACAACAACTCATAATCATCACCAAGATCAATATGTGCTTCTAATAATATACCAATAGAAGTATGCTACATCATCCATAAACCATGTGTCAAAAATACTACTAACAAGTGCCTCCAACCATGTACCAATTATGTACTAGTCATGTATCAACTACTCATCAACTATGACTCATCAATATGTACCAACATCATCAACTATACACCTCATGTATGTGCCAACTCATCAACTACTTGTCTCAACCATGTACCCAACATGTACCTCAACAAAAATCCCTCATCAATTTCATCATCCAAATATGATTTGTAACTATGTAATAGACCAGGTGTATATGATCACATACCTGCAAACCTTCCTTAACTTTAACAACAAGAGACCAGCATTTTCATCAAACTTTACTTTAGTCTCACATGACTAGTTTGGATTAGTCAACAACCCTAACTTGAAATAATCATAACTATGTACCTATAATGAATAAGATATGAAAATAGTACACAATGTTCTTCAGTGTTTTTTATGCAATTTCTCCAGGTGTCACTACTTGGAACCTCTCAGAAAAGGAGTTATAGCAAAAATGACATACCTTGTTGAATTCTGGCTTATTCTAGAGAGTAAACTTGTAGAGCGTGCCCCACATGGAATATTTGTTGTATGGATCTGAAAATTTTACACATAATACTAAATACTATACTCTAACCAACACATTTGGTATTACTTAATTTGGATGTGTCATGAGGAAGTTATGACATTTTTACCCGAAACACCTGTTTTAGACTAGTTTCAGGACTAGCCACAAACCCTATTTTGTACGGAGTGTAACTCCAAAAATACAACGACCCACAATCTCAAGTTAGTACCACAACTACTTGGATATGTTTTCTCAATGGCCTATCAATTTCACGATTTGAATCATTCTATAAAAAATGTTATTGCGAAAATGGTGAGATGACCTGTAAACAACATACCATAGAAAGCTTCATCAAAAGAATTTATCCTCCCATGAATTTCAGCCTTCTTTACTTCACCTTCTCTCTAAAATTCATCTTAGATATCCTTTGTTTACCTCAGTCACCTGTAGATATTCAATATGCTCAAGTGTGATATAAAATGAGAGAGCCTTTCCTCTTATTTATACTTTCATGTAGCTTCCTCAAGGGGTTACCTTTTAACCATCTTAACCCACTTTCCTTATTTTAGGGTTAACCAACTTCTAACCACTTGTCCAATTAGTAATTTATCCATTAAATTTATTATTTAAATAATTTATTTTGTATTCACTTTGAATTATAGTACACTCATCACTTCACTTTACCTCAAGGGCTTACCTTCTAACCATCTTAAATCAATTTCCTTATTTTAGGGCTAACCCATTTCTAACCACTTGTCAACTTATTAATTTCTCCATTAACTTTATTATTTAAATAATTTATTTTGTATTTACTTTGAATTATAGTACACTCATCACTTCACTTTATTATTTACCTTCTAAAAATCTCTTAAACCACTTTGACTACTTTGACCTTTTGGGGCTTCTAGATGACTCATGAGGGTTCTCCAACTTCATATAGCCATAACTCTCTAACCGTGAGGAGTTATGTGATGTTACACATACCACTGGAAATGGAATGACATATACTATCCATCTAGAATATTATTTCCTTAAAATATATCAAAACTCATACCATTATTCATCAAAAAAACTTGGGTCCATTACCCAAACCTAGGTTCTCCAACTTCTCATGGCCATAACACTCTAACCGTGAGGAGTTATGTGACGTTCCACATACCACCGGAAATGGAATGACATGTAATATCCATATATAATAGTCTTGCCTTCAAATATATTAAAACTCATACCATTATACATGAAACAACCTTGGGTCCATTACCCAAACCTTTGTGCTACTGGAATTTGCTACTGAACTTTCTCCAAGGGTTGACATCAATCACTAAGGGTTGAAATCAATATACAATATCACTCTCCAATAGTTGACATCAATGACAACCAACAATCCATACCAACTATCCATCAACCTAAGCTAACTTTCTGACAATCTCCCCCTTTGGCATTGATGGCAACACCAACATTGATGGCAACACTTAGTCATGATAACATTAATTCTTATACTCTTCATCAATGTTTCTATCTCTCCCCCTTTGACATCAATGGAAAAGGGTATCTCCCTTTGGAGATGCTCCCCCTGATTGAACTCTCCTCGGGGCTGCTCCCCCTGTCTACGTGCCTTTGATTTTTCTTTGTGTTTATAAGCCTTTGATTACTCTCTTTCCCTTCATATGAATAATATCTCCCCCTTTGACAAAGGGTATCACTCTGAAGTCATATCACTCATTCTTCCCTTGTGACAATCTCTCCCCTTGGAAGCATGCCTTTATGCTCTCTCTCCAAGCATTTACCTTTGCATTTGATAAATCTCTCCCCCTTTGTCCTATTTATGGAGCTTCCTCATGTACATCTAAGACATATAAGATAAGCATTAAAAATCATTCATTTTGGAGTAGAAATTACTCCTAGTCTCTGGCGAAGATACTCAAGGGATTCCCATGGAAGCGGTTTTTTAAAGATGTATGCCACTTGTTCTTTTGTTCCCACATATTCAACTTTGAGGTTCTTCTCTGCAACCTGTTCCAGCAGAAAGTGATACTTGATTGGAACGTTCTTTGTCTTGGAGTGCATCACCGAGTTTTTTGAGATACTGATGGCGCTTGTATTATCACAATAGATTGGAATGGGCTCATCATACTCAACCTGTATATTTGTCAAAGTTTGTTTCATCCATAGAACCTGTGTACAACATGTTGCTGCTGCAATATACTCCGCCTCAGCTGTAGATAAGGATATTGATGATTGTTTCTTACTTAGCCAAGATACTAAACACTCACCCAAGTAGAATGCTGCTCCACAGGTGCTTCATTGGTCATCAATGCAACCTGCCCAATCTGCATCTATGTAGGCAATAAGTGATAGATCCTTTCCTTTTGGATACCATAATCCAAAATCTTATGTTCCTTTGAGATATCTGAAAATCCTTTTCACTGCTAATACATGTGATTCCTTTGGTGCTGCTTGAAATCGTGCCACCTGTCCAACTGCCTACATTACATCTGGTCTGGATGCTGTCACATATAGTAATCTACCAATCATTGACCTGTATTGCCTCTGGTCTGTAGACTTTGAATCATCATCTTTGCTCAACTTGCAGCTAGTTTTCATAGGAGTGGTAACTGGTTTGCAATATTCCGAACCTCTTTACCATTTCTATGATATACTTAGTTTGAGAAATAAAAATTCCTTGGTTTCTTTGACATATCTTGAGTTACCTTGATGTAGAGGTTGTTGTCTGCGCTTCCTTTCCATAATTTGCAGGGAGTTTTGTCATTGTTGTTTCTAAGCATTACTCTGTTTTGAATGTGAACTGATGTATGCACTGCATGTGTTCAAAAAATATCTTTCAGTTTGGAATTCATTATCATTGTTCATGCCATTTCCCGTGTAATTATCATCCATTACGATAATGTTCCTTTGTCTCTAAACCACTCTCTGAACCAATCTATGAATCCATGGTATCGCCTACTATCATATATCTATCCAAACCTACTAAGTGTTCTTATGAATCCATCTCTGTCCATACTATCCAAGACTCTACTTGCGCAACTATCCATAATGCTGACCCATTTATCACTATACTATCATGAAGTCTTGATGAATCTATCAAACTGTACTTCTGCTAACTGATTGTTTTGAATCTGTCTTCTCAAACTCTACAAGCTTCTCGAAGGATGGTTCTTTGGTCTATCACAGCTACCACATAGACTCCCCCTGTCTGATATTCATATTACTTGGGAGTCTCAAAGTCATATGACTCAGAACAATTTCTTCTTTGATGTGTATTCATCATCATCTTCATTGGTAGATTCATTATCTCTCTGAACTCTTAATTCTTTCTTTCTATCTATGGATTCATCTTTCACTACAATGCTTGAAAGTACAATCTCTTGAACCTGTTCCTTATTTACTTGTCCTTCCTTTCTTTCAGTTATTTTCCAAACCTTTCCATATCTTACATCTTTCTTTTTCTCTATAGAATTTTCTTCATCTCGTTTTATTTCCAATCTCGCGATCTCTTGTACATGGTATTTTTTCACTTGTTCTTTCTGTTTTCTTATCCATACTTTCTTATATCTGATATCACTATTCTCTTTCATGGAAGTATTGATCATGCTTCTACAATCACTGGCTATGTGTCCATAGTTATGACATTTGTAACACTCAATGTTATGTGCGACTACATATGCACTTCTTGCTTGAACATTTCTTTTATAATCCCTGTGATATGAAACCTTATGTCCAAAGTTAGTGCAATAAAAACAATGACCATAAAATAAATTTGCATACCTGGGAGTGAATGATTTTCTTTGTGGCATAGTCCTTCTAAATTTTTTCCTTGACTGATCATGATCATGATTGAAGCTTCTTTGTGGCTTGAACATGGATGGTCTTCTTGAAGATTTATCTTCAATAGTTTTCTTAGATTCTGGTTGACCATGATTCCTTCCTTTGAGTACTTCTGCATAACTCTTTCTATTTTCTTCATTCTTCTTTTCTAGCAACCTAGAGTGATTCTCTTCATTCTCTATAACTGATGTGGATGTTTCTGTCTCTTCAACGTTCTTGTTGAGCTTGACAATTTTACTTCTCAATGGGACAACTTCTTCTTCAAGCTTATCAACCTCTTCTTCTTTCTTCATTATCTGAGACTTCATTACTTTTTCTATTCTTTTCGCTTCTTCAAGATGAATTTTTAATGTGATTATTTCTTCTTCAAGTCATTTGTCTTCTTGACCAAACTCTGCCTCAAGCTGGTTTAGATCATTATTTCTTTCCTTAAGATGATATGTCAATATCTTCTCTCTCATTTTTGTTTCTTCCCTCTGTGATGCTATGTTGGTTTCCAAACAATGCTTTTGATATTCAAGGTTTTCTTCTATCTTTCTGGATTCTTCTAGCTGAGTTCTTAAGTTCTCAATGGCATGTTAGGCTTCTTAAAAAATGTGAACACTTTCCTTTTGTTTCATGAATTCTTTCTTGAGTGAATTGTTTTCTTCTCTTAGTTCATCTAAAGCACTAATCAATTCTTCTTCATAATTGTATTCCTTTTCAATTAGTTTTTCTGTCTCATTTCCTTCATGGCATTCTATTTCAATATGTCTATGTTTTTCACTATTAAAACAAAACAACATACCTTTGGTGATTATGTAGTTGTCATCTTCTGAATCTGCTTGTCATGATGAACATAATTCTTCTTGATTTGTATCTACATCTTCTTTGACATTTTCTGAATCTGTGACGGGTGAAGAATATATGTCATGTAACTTATCTCAAAGTTCTTTTGCTGATGAAAATTTACCAACCTTTTCTCTTACCGGATTAGGAAATCCTTCCCAGATGAAATCCATTTCTATTTTGTTATTCTTCCTCAATTCCTTATTGGCTGCAATCTTTGCCCTTTTTGAACTATCCTATCCTGTAGTAACTGATAGCCAAATATAATGTCCCTGTGCCTATAAAAATACTTTCATCCTTATGCTCCGCATCTCATACTTAAAACCATTATTACCATTAAACATTGGTACTCCATTCTTAGAATAATCCATGATCTCCTTCCAGTGTTTAAACTGTTTCCTGAAGGAATCGACTCTGATACCAATTGTTGGATTAATGAGAGGGGGGGTGAATCAGTAATAGAGCAATTTAATCCTTTTTAACCATATAATCCAAGTGTTATATCAATGTAGCATGATCATACAATACCTGCAGAGTAAATGATCAGTGAACAAATGAACAATCATACACATACACAGTACACCGGTGTTTTAAGTGGAAACCCAAAGAGGGAGAAAACCACATAATGCTTTTTCTTAGATGTCTTGAAGAATTACATTCATTAGAAGCACCAACTTCCTTTGTTTTCCAGCTGCAATTGGAAGGAGGCTCCAACCCCCTATTTTCTCAGGCTACAACCTGAGGGAAGCTCCAACTCCCCAATTCTCTGGCTACAACCAGAAGGAGGCTACAAACCCCTAAATTATCTGGCTACAATCACCTGTCCTTGCCCCGTCCAACCTCCTTGATGTATATGTAGAATGACATAACCACTATCACATTATCACTGTGAGATATACTGCTGTAAACTTGTACCAATCAACCTGTAATCAACCTGTACCATAAACAAGTGCATCAACCATGCACCAACCTGCACCTCAACTTGTACCATAAACAAGTGCATCAACCATGCACCAACCTGTACAAAACCTATACCATGAACACGTGCATCAACCATGCACCAAACCTGTACAAATAACCTGTCACAACAACCTATCACAACAACCTGTATCATCAATATTATCAACCAAATCAGATCTACTCACCAATATCAATGACCAAGACAACTCTCAAATATGTGCATCAACCAACCATAACACAACAACTCATAATCATCACCAAGATCAATATGTGCTTCTAATAATATACCAATACAAGTATGCTACATCATCCATAAACCATGTGTCAACAATACTACTA